>JBBPCS010002126.1:0-13966 GCA_037974645.1 Hollardia meadi
CTATAAAAAGGGGCTGAAACGTCATGATTGACAGCTGAGCCCTGCTCCTGATTGGGTCTGGTGGGTGTATGGGCGGGAACTCGATACCGCGGCTCCACCCCCCGATCACTACTGCACAGACTCTTGTGGAGACGTGTCGTCCATCTTCATTTATGTCAATGTTATTCATAGAAAAGAGAAACCACATAAGCACTGAAATATGTAAAACAAACAAGAACAAGACCATAATGCTGATGACATCAACAGTAAGCAAATCATAACAGGAAAGCATCAATACCAACCAATATCACTCTAAAACAAAATAGTAGTATTATATCTAAGAGTCCCATATGTTATCGTCACTTGTGGTTGTGCTGAATTAATTGCACTTCGAGGGAGCTTCAGTGTGCAGACCTTTTTCATTGGATCCCTCTGGAGCCTGGTGCTGGGGGGTGGGGGGGTGGAGCCTCTCAGGTGAAGCTCTCGGGACATCCTGAAAGTCATGGCGGTGATGGGGAGGAGGTGGACTGTAGATCTGAGTAGAATCTAACCAGCTGGCTCAAGAAGGACGAGCGCAGACTGTAGATGGATTATCAGATATGTTGATGTAAACGATGTAAGAATTTATGAATGAGAGGATCTCTGACGGCTTGGGAAAGGAGGAGTGACAAAGAGGATTAGAGTGGGAAAAATAAAGGAAATTTACCTATAGAGGAAAAAATGTCATTGAACTGCCTTAAATCAAAAAATCTAAATTTAATTTATACTATGTGGTTTTATTTTTGTGGCTGCACAACATTATGTGTATGATTTAAAGGAACAGTTCACCCAAAAATGACTAATTTACTCATTATCTTTACTTTACGAACGCCGATGAAAAGTTGGGTGAAGTAGTAAAACGTAAAATGTCCCCATACAGCTCGTCTGGCATAATCTTAGTCTGCGGAAGCAATGAGATGATTTCATAAGACTTTTACACCCTACTAGTGCATGTACGTGTGTTCAAGCTTGTGCACCCACTGTTGTAAATAACGTCTTTTCAAATAAATTTGGGATATTGGGGCCGGATGAGTTCTGTTCTTTTACCCTTCTACAGTCCTTGTATATAAATTTAAGTATCATGGTCAACCATATAAAAACACAGCTTGTTTTTTTATTTAGTTATCAATTTGCACCATTCACTTTTTCCAATTTTAGTGTGCAGTTTTAGAAGAAAAAAAGCACTGCAATCAATGGTCGGATGTGTCCTGTGGCCAGAGCCCCTCTTCAGAGGTCACAAGCAATTTCCTCAGTGTGGTCCTGCTCAGATGAGGAGGCCTTGCAGCTGGCATTTATAGTAAAAGGTCTGGGTACTGTATTCACCCTTTTATTACTTAAGCAGTCTTGTGCTATTATAATATGAAAAAAAACTACCTTCCTAATGGATTTTCATGACAAGGTTTGCTGTCAGTGATTAAATCAGAGCATCAGTGTTTGCGCATGCAGGAAGCCGGCTGTGTTTTGACCGCTGCGACATTTTAGGATAATTACCTTGAAACATGCTTGGAAGACATCCTGTGCTCTTGTAGTTTGAAGGAGTTTGGAAGTGTGTGACAGAGGGTGTCATGCCAGTTAAACCTTCTGCTCTGCTACATGGTGATGGATACAGTCAGCTGCAAACTATCCAAACAGCGTGCAGCCAGAGTTTGTCTCAACATCAATAAGTAAAGGCCTCCTCTTCTGTTCGCTTATCACAGAGCACTTTGAAGGCTCGCCTTCACTTGAAAGCTTGTTTTAGAGAGGAGGAGACGCGACCTTTTGATGCACGAAAGGTCGAGTTGCGACGGGAAATGTGTCACTGTCTAACGGTCGATCAACAAAATGTCAGCAGGAAGTACGGGACTGTACAGCAGCAGCAGACTGCGACAACATGGAACAAGGATGAGCTGGAATGCTGCGCTTTTAGCAGCAGAGTCACGACGGGGTGCATAAAATCTTTAAGCGCTTAATCGCACACTGGATGGGGAATGTAGGGGAAATGCAGCAATGGCAGCAAAGAAGAAAACGGCAAGCTTGTGCACTTGGACACATTGTAGCTTTTATAAGTCTTTGCAATTCATGCATTCAAACATATTTGTTAGATATCAAAGATGCACATAATGTGTTCTGGTGAGTAACGCCAAAAAAACTCCACAGGGCACTTTGAAATGTTGCTGACTCACCCACCTGTCATTCTGCATCCAAACCCCAGCAGCATTGAGTGTTTCCACCAGCTCCAGTCACCTGATTCCCAAACCCACCTGCGAATTTCAGTACTGATGACTCAGTTCCATTAAGTGTCTCAGTGAGCCAGCATGCACAATACCACGACCCCGTTACTAATGTTGGGAGATACAGCTGTGCCTTTTCCTCCTCTGACATGCCAAAATGTCTATGGTGAAAATGTCGTATATATGGCTGTCTAGAATCACTCCTTCTTTAGTTTCTCACTCATCTGTATAATGCACTTAATTGACTGCTAATTGATTTCAGAAACACATGAGTGATTGTCTTATTTTACTTTCTTTGTTGACAGATGTGTCTCACATGGTTACATCGTGGGATTGTTAGCAGACAGCGGTGTGCATGCTGCTGTGGACATTACCTTTTTGTTCAACAGTGGGATTTTTCTTCTTTTTGGGGGACAGTATATAAAGCATTACATTTACAGTCAGAATGTGGACACTCTTGAATAAAATGTGACTGTAAATTCAGGAAAAGTTTCCATCCAAATTTAGCACAATTTTAAATAAATCTCCCAAAATTACCCAGAGAATTCACGATACATGCCAGTCAAACCTTAAAGACACAAAACATGAGGAAAATACGACATTTCTGTTTGCGTTGTTTCATGTATTGATTTGAGGAGGGTTACAGTCTCCTGTTTTCTTCTGCGCTGTTGTTTTTATCCCTGCTCGTGCTACTCCGCCTCTGTCTGTCCCTTTTGAATTTGTTTACCTCCGCTGACTATCTCCCTGTGTTGTTACCACTTTTGAATATATTCCTGAATGTCTTGATGTCCAGTCATAACAAAGGTTTTATTTTTCTTGAGTGTTCTTCCCTCTTATGAAAAAAGAAATGTGAATGTGCCTTCAGCCTGTTAAGAAGAGATCAGCTGCTGTGGCGGATGTTCTTACAGACAATGCTCTCCATCCCAACAATACGTTGATTTGGTGCATTCAGTTCCGCCACACTGTCCTTTGCCCACATTGTTGCCAAGTGTACTAATCCCTCTGGCTCTTTTATAATCTGTGTTGTAGACAATGCAGCTGACGTTACGTAACAATGGGTTTTTGTTCAGTCACTTGTGGCCACTCTATTTTTGCTTCTTTTGATTCAAGTATATTAATACACTCATTGCTATGCACAATCTGGATGGGGTTTTTTTCCCTCCGGCTTCAAATTGGATCATTTTAAGACACCAAATAAAGTCTAAATTTGTATTCTGAAAGCAACACATTCACGCAGGTTCCCTCGATGATTGCCTTGAGGATGTCTTCGAGGTTCCACTACAGTGAAAGCACAGCACAACTCTGACTCTGTCCACTCAGAAATTCCTTTGAATCTGTCTCATCTACTCCTGCGTGCTGTTCTGCTCTCATTCATGCGCAGCGTGTTTATTCTTTGCCGGTATGATGATCGATTCCTCTTTGATCTACATGACAGGATTATTCCCTGCTGATGCAGCCGAGAGCCTTGCGGAGGAAGTTCACGGGGCCTCGGTCTGGGAGCAGTGCTGTGTCAGTCCAAACTCACCTCCCGATGTCACAATCTGTCCATCAGTCTGCCGAGCAGAGTGATGTGATGTCTCCGCTTTCCTTCGATCAGCCGAAACACAGGTGCATCTCTCCTTCACTTCTCCTTCAGTCAGCACTCATCTTTTCATCTATTCCCAGAGAGCGTCTGCATGTTTACGTGTATGTTCTGCAACTGTCACAGCCTCATCTTTTTAAATTCTCTGTATTTCAGTCTCCCAGCTGAAGAAATGCAATTTACACGTGTCTGATGTGTCACACTCGAGCAAGCCAGCTTGACAGCCGCGCACAATCATTAAATAAATCTCCACCTTCCACTACCCTTGATGCCAGACGGCGTTATTTGTGCCCAGTCCTTTCATCAGCAGCGACCACATCAGCTGATGTACACTACCTCCCATACAGCAGAGGGATGTTAGAGTGAGATGGAGGCAACTCTTCCCCCAAACTGATGAGACAAACAAAGTGGCCGTCTTCTTAATTTGCTGGATTCCCAGAATTGTTGGCACTCCTCGTCAAATTGAATCATTTGACGTTTATTCATGTCAAATAGAAAAGTATTCATGCAGTCAGTAAGAGTCCTTGACATCATTTAAGTTTATCTTTTGATTTATTCTTTCCCTAGACACAATGGTACCTCGCAGGTCCATGAGAACAGACAGGATTGATTTATGGACTTCTCTCTGCAGGACGAAACTGAAATAACAGTGATGTGCAGGGTCTCATCATCCTAAGCTAATGAAACATTGGTTGAACTCTTTGCACTCCTTAGTTGGGGCACCACACTTAAAACAAATAGATCATTAAACCAAATTAATCATTAAACCGATCAGTCCTGTAAGAAGGAATTGAATTCTTTGATACAGTGACCTCCGTCTTGTGCTCGTTTTCTCAAAAGTTTCTGTGCAGTATTGATGTCAACTGGTGTGCAGGCCTGTTGGGTTTCCAGATGACCTTGGAGTCAGTGGATCAATAAGCAGATGAGAGCCCAACGGCGGCTCATCGGCTTTCGGCCCTTTGAATTGAGGCCGCATGCAAAGTTTCTTGAGCGAAGGAGGGACACAACTTTCATTTTGTTACCTTTGTAACACCTGCAGATTGACCCATTGATACCCATCGATCCCAGGACTTTGATCGATGGGTAGAGACTGTAGTTTGCATCCTGTTTGAAACCAAGCGTCAGTCTTTTCCTGAACCTAACCAAGGAGGTGTTGTGCCTAAACCTTGTGGGTCAGGACTGGACTGGATTGTGTGACATAATCCAAGCAGAATTGTTTTCCTTGTAAAACAAGTTGGTTCTCAAAATAAAGGGCACTGAAAGAAATCAGGAACGTGCTTTGCTCTCCAGCTCCGTAACAGCCTTCTTCCTCTCTGCACAGATTCACCACTTAAACAGTGTTGTACATCATCCACTAGTGAGCATTTACTTTTGGCTCCTGCGTTCCCAGTGAATTAGGTGCGTTGACCTTCCTGTCTCCCTTCTGATTACCCTTTCAGCTTCTCTAGAAGTGGAAGCTGATCTAATCAGAGACTAACCCATGCAGCACCACGAGCTAATTCTCTTTTTGTACCTTTCTCACATTACCATTCTGTTTCAACACGCAACTCTTCAAGCCTGTTTTCAAGCTCGCTCTCTGGGGGTGTCTTTCCTCACCTTTTCATGTGGCGCCCATTAATTATGAATGAGACAGAGGTCTCCAAAGAGTCGGAGGAGTGGTGATGGTAAAGGGCCAAGGGTAGGAGGGGGGAGACGGGGATTGTGCACCTCCTTGAAGAGGAAATAGAGGGGAGGTCCTGCAGTGCAGCATATCCAACTGTTCTATATGATGAACTCGTAATAATTCCTTAGAAAGCCTCTCATTAATGCAATTATGCTTGATGGAGCTTGAAGTAAAACGCTGTACTTTAACCACATTGTATGAAATAAATGCAACCATTCATTTAGTGTGGACAGTAAGTGACACAGACTCAACCTTGAACCCACACTTGCGGCGAGGAACTGGGTCACATTCCCACTTTTCTGTGGATTCTCTGCTGCATTTGGGACCATGACACACTCCTCTGTACAGTATGGGTGCAAGGCTGACAGGAAATGATTAATGCACGGGCCTATTTAAGACTTTTTGTAATTACAGAGAGAATAGAGGGAGGCAAACTAAATCCACGGAGGGAATAACCCTCGCAGTCAGACATCTGTGATGAATTGAGAACTGAGCCTGCGACACGTGTACCACGGAGACATATTTTATAATATTTTAATGATGTTTGACCTAGTAGTTGAGAAACTTCTGTGTTATAAGTACAGCTATGGAAACATGATAGTGATTATGTGAAAATAAGAGAATACGCACACTGGGAATTATGGTAATACATTTAATTTAGTCATTTTAATTTCATATTGATAACACTTATTAAACCACAATGCCTCTTCTTAAGATCCCATTCTTATTGAAAACGTCCATGACGATGAAATGACCTTCAGAACTGTCAACATGTAACAGCATACTTCACTTTAGCATTCTGATATCTATTGTTTTAATGAAGCTAGCCTTCTGTAGAATATAAAACTTACCCATCACACATCAATAATGTTTCTCTTTTTTCTCTCTTTTATTCTGTAAAATAAATAATATGTGTCTGCCTCAGTGTCAAAGTAATGTAACTCAATAATAACATCACAAAGCCAGACATCATTCCAGCGCTGTTCATGAGAACTGTGTGTGTGTGTGTGCGTGCGTGCGTGCGTGTGTGTGCGTGCACACAACCTTGTAACCAAACTGCAGGTTTATTGATCATTATTTGTTGAGAGCAAAGCAAACATCCACAAGGCCTTTGTGCCTCCTCTTTCTGTTTTTATTGGTTGCTTTAAGGTGAGCTGTGTTGTTTTTCTTTATTACTTTTGTATCTTGCTATAATCTACCTTGTAAACTCTGCTTTCAGCTTAAGGGCTATAATGGTTTATTATTATCATTGCAGGACTATCTCACCTACACAAACTCAGGTTCTCTTTTCCACAATAACCCCTCTGATGGGGCTTCTGGAGCTTGTGTTTGAGCTTTAATAGCAGCTAAAGTGGAGACCGAGTGACAGGAGATGGTAATCAAAAAGTATTTTGTTGCTGGTGAAATGTCAGTTATACATTATGATATTAAATTCATGCAGTAAACTATAGACATCAGGTACCACTGCTGAAAAACAAAGGCACATTTACACTTACACTAATCATTTAATTGGGAAAACTTTAAATTTGATTATTTCCTTAATGGAACAATAATATTGTCACCAAGACACGCATTAGAGGTCAAATTAATTACTAAATTTTAAGGCTTGCATAACAAAATGCTCCAGTAAGTTTGCATTTGAAACAAGAACAGCCCCTGGATTAATGAACTGGGACAAGCAGCAGCAACAGTAGAAGCTAAAAAGCAACAAATTGGCTCACAGTCAGCAGTGAATAAACCCATCAATCAATAAATAAAACAAAAAACTGCACAGGTTAACACTCCTGTACGACAAAAACAAAAGATGCTAACTGCATTTAGCATTCTGATACGTCTGCTAGTCGCTGATTTTGGTGCAGAGCAGAGTCTGACTGAGGCTCAAACATGTAACGTTACGGCTGAATCTCCCCCGCGTTTCCTCTAACACTAACCATCTTGATGCTAGCTGATCTTTCACTGGTCAGCCAAGCTCAAACAGTGTTGGTGGGCGGAGCCAGAGGCCTGTGATTCATAGATTCAGAATTTCTCAATGAGGGAGAAAGAGGGTTTTCAGGGTTTATAAAACTTTTTAAAGTGGAAAAAACATATTTAATAAAATATTAGTCATAGCAGAGTACTTCAGAACGTGTTTGGAGGTAAACTTTAACCATTTAGAGGCACGTAGAGACTTCTAGCATGTAGGGCAGCTTATACAGCACTGCTCTGCGTTTTGTCCACTGGGTGGGCACCACAGAGGCCCTTGCATAGAGTTTTCCTTGGCCTCCGTAGAGTCTCAGAGTTTTGCATCACCTTACCAGCCAATGAGAGGGCAACAGAAAGTTCCACAGAGTAGTAAACCTGAGCTGCATCCCTCTCTGACTGCGCGTCTTGATCATCCCGTCTGACTCAAGTGGAAGAATTTCTTTGGCTTTTAATCATTGTATTTAATCTTTCACTTTTCATCATCACTTCACTTTCATGTTTGTGCAAGTACGGCAAAGTCAAACCAGCAATTAACTGTAATGATTGCTTCCAGTGCAGACAGGGTCTTCAAAAGGTTAAGATGTTGGTGAAGCGTGCAGCTCCAGCAGCAGCAGGCCACTGACTGATCTTCTGACCAGGGGCGATTTGAATCCATGTTTAAGTATTAACCACAGCGAGTGAATACTGGAAGATGAAGAAATATAATCGTGTTCACACTTACGTAAATGCTGCAAGAGTGAGCAGCATTTATACAACTATGTCAAGTGTTGAACAGGTGAACAACCCAGCACTACAGTGTGAGCACAATGCAGACTTCAAAATAATCAATTGTTCGAGCAGTTTAACACACAAAGTTTCAATAAAAGCAAAGCTAATGGAAGTGGAGTCTCATTTTATGTTTATCCAATACCATTACAATATATTGTCCTATTTAGCTGAGTGAAAAGCACATACATCATCCAGCCAACAATTTTCCCTCAGTGCATAGACCCTCTACTGCTAATTGATTAGCACCCTGCCTGCAAATGGATCATGCATAAAGCATAAAGATGTCTGCTGCCTGCCTTGACACGCTTCATCACTCAGCTCTACTGAACGAACTGCTGAGCAGCAGAAGTTCACTGTGCAGCTCATGAACATAAAACAATTCCATTGAATTCGAGATGACTGACGCAGGTGACGTGATGTCTGACTCTGTTTAAAAAAAGAAAGAAAAGAAGGAATTTAAAAAAAAAAACGGTGCATGTTTGTGTATGTTTTCCCACCCTGTCCGGATTCATTAAGTCGCTCTCTGGTTGTTGTGTTCAGCCCCAAAACCTTTATGCATATTGTTCACTGTGCTGTTGTAAGGCCATTGAGCAAAACATAACCTCCTTGACGGAGGTAATTAAGGGCTTAAACAGCCACAGTGGTGACAGATTCCAAGTTTAAAGCATTTTGCAGATTATTGCCTGTATAGGGAGCACTGTAAGAGAATGACATTTTACCTACTTCACTTCTAATTAATGGAATATGGAGCAACAACCTATTTTGTACCATGATTATGTGAGTTCAGTGTTAAAAGGGATATGAAGCTTCATATATAAATAAAAGCCAACGCTGCTCCCGCCTCACAGAAAAGGCGGCCAGCCGACCTTTCGGAAGAGGATACGATGGCGGCTGCTGTACAGATCACCGGTTATGAACCTCATGGCTGAGTGATAGACAGTGTTCAGTGATTTGAAAGTGGAGGCGGCAGCTTTTCCATTAAAACATCCAGAACAGATAAAAAATATTGATTCAACAATTTGCTTAGACTGTGCTGTGTGACATGATGGTTGAACTAGTTGGATTCTTTACACACCAGCATGTCAGCACATGATGTGGTTCAACTTATAACATAAAGCATCTTCTCTTTTTTTTTCCTTTGTCAACACATTTGAAATGAATCACACTCGGCTTTCTGAGCCTGTTGGAGGATTTCTGCACCTTTCTGACGGATGATATGATTTCTCAAACTTCAAATTCCCAACTCCTCTTCCCTGCAGCCACTGTTGTTGTTGTTCTGAATTCTTGTAGCTATTTCTGTTTTCCACAAGTTTACTTCCACATCCCACCGGCATGCCATCTAAATAAATTAGCAAGATGCACCTGCAGCGAGTAAATTTATGCTAATATTCTACTGTGCTGCTATTTTGGGCAAGTTGGTCTTCAGCGTTATTAAGTCTCTTCCTGTGAAGACAAAATCAGCACTAAAAATAGGATGGCTGTCATGAGACGAGTTTAGCATTTGGACCCAAATGCAGGAGACGACTGGCAGGATCAATATTTGAGTATTTATTGAAGATATCAAAAGGCAAACAAAACAAATCACTTGACAAAGACTGCAGAAAGAGCAGCGCTGGAAGAGGAGTGACGGAGAAAGACCACACCCACACAAATAAACAGACAGAAAGGCCCAACAGTCCCCTTAAATGAAGCTGAATCAAGCCTGAGAGGTGAAGGTGAAATCATAATCTCCATAGCAGAACAATAATAGGTTGATGAAACAGAGAAGCCAAATTACACTAAGAACAGCATTTATTATGTTTTCACCCGTCTGTCTGTTGGTTTGTTTGTTTGTTTGTTAGCAGGATTATGCAAAAACTCCTGGATGGATTTCAGTGAAAACGTGGTGGGAGGATGGGGAATGGGCCAAGGAAGAACCCACTAAATTTTGGTGCAGATCCGGATTAAAGGGGCGGATCCAGGAAAATTTTCGTTAATTTCTCAGCGAATAATTCATGAATCTTGATGAGAGAATTCAGGCATATGTAGGAGGTGGGTATCTATGAGGGTGTACAATTCTGTGTGGATCCAAATAAAAATCTGGATTTATTTGGTGTAATTTTGTTTCTCATTAGTGAGATTTTATGCTGTGAATAAATGCTGCTCTTGGTGTAATTTTGGGCAATGTCTTTGTGACAGAGCTCAGACTCAAAGGAGCTTCTTTAAGAAATCTCAGATTTCCACTTGAGGTCCAGTTTTACCACCTTTTTTCAAATTCTTACCTGAGAACTGAACATGTTTGCTCTATTTGGGAAAGGCACAGCTCATAAGCTTTACAAAAGAGACACTGCTGCCAAGACAGTTCAACATGCTTGTTTGAAGGCTTTTTATTCATAAACTATAAATATCTTTTTTACCTTCAACTAACAGTTCCTCTGAGCTGGCAGCCTGCACAAACAATATGGAGCAAACTCAGGATCTCCATTAGTGGCCTTGATGGGAACACAAGTGTTGCAGCTTGACTGGTTCCTCGCAAAAGCTTCAGAGCTTTGTGAATCAATTCTTTTTAGTGTCTTTAATTGTACCAATTTAATGGAAATAATTCACTTACACCAACTGTACATTTCATCACAAAAATAAAAGGATGGTGATCACTGATATCACATTGAGACAGTACACCATCAGCACCATCATGTATATTACATGGTTTAAAAACTGTGAGGAAGAGACAAAAGTCCTGTAATTGTGGTTTAACGTGGTGACATTACCAGACAATGAAAAATATATCGTAGTGCTACGAGCACTCTCCCTCCTCTGAAATAATCACCAGTTTACCGGGAAATAAAAAGACAAGCTGTTAAAATGTCCAGACGTAAAGTAAACCTCGTCGACACCTCTGTATCCTCACTGACAACACGTCACTGAGCTGCTATTTTAGGCTTCAACATCGTCCTCAGTGATAGTATGTCGCTTCCTTTGAAGACAAACACAGCAGGTTCAAAGGAGTTTCTGAAGAGATCCCAGAAATAAAAATAAATATAATTAATAATGGTATGTCATGTTGAATCATTTATAGAGGCGACACTCAAAGGGCCAGTGATTGTGTGTGTTACAGCATTAGACTGTCTGTACTCTCACTGTGCTTTGTTTCTCGGAGTGATTTGTGCTCAGTTAAACAGAGGGAGAAAACTACTCTCATAGAGTCGCCACAACAAAACACTGGCACTGTACGTTTCTGCAAACCACGGATGTGTTTGATTTGTACGTTAATATTTCAACAATAAGTGTGACAGGGTGTGGAGGGGTTGGCAGTGGTGTGACACCTTGATGTGTCGGCTGCCAGCCCGTTCTCATGCCCAATGTCGTCAGATACCGACGTTTTGTCACGGCCCTTTGCGTCCCATCCAGACGCACAAGGAACCCTTTGACATCAGGCAAATACGCACAAGGGTTTAATGTACCAGCAATGTAAAGCCGTCCGCATCAGAATCAGACGACTTCAGCAGATCACGTGTCGCAACTTACTGTATTTTCAAAACAGAGAAAGTGCCAAGAGGGGGGGAGGTCGGGGTTGAATGGAGGGTCACACACACGACTTTCACCCAGGAGACCGGAGGTCGCGTGCCATGTGAAACCAAGCCTCACCAGTCATTTCCTGAACCTAACCACATGGGTGCCTAAACTTAACCAAAGTAACACAGAGCTTGTGCGTCAGGACAGGACGCACGGGGCACAAGCCTTTGCGCGTCGGTTTGAGACACTGAACGGTTAGCGCGTCGTCCAGCAACGCCAAAGGGTACCTTGCGCATCTGGATATGACGAGAAGGGCACATGACAAAACGTCGACATGTGACGGGCTGGGATGGGAACGCGTTGGGCTGCCAAGCAAGAGACCACTTCAACCAACAAACTGGGTCATTTTGTGGAACCAAAATGGGTCAGGAGATGTTGGGAGCATTTCCTGCCACAACACAATCAGGCGTTTTAAGGCAAAACATGACCTTTACTGACCCTAACCATGTGCTTTTTTTGTGTGTAAACCTAACCAGACCTTCAGCACAACATTGTCACAACATGTACAGTAATGATACGTAAAGTTTCAGGAATGAGACTCGACAATCATCTATCTTACACACTGCACCTTTAAGAATGTTTGGCTCTACTTCGGCTCTGATGCAGCATGCAATCTGCAAGCAAATACATGCAGTGGAGTAAAAAAGTACCAAATTTGCCCGTGAACACTCAACAAGGTCCTGGAAAGAATTTTTTGTCATCTGATATCCATCTGGGCCTTTATATTGACATTAAGATAGTCGCAGTTTAGACATTTGTATTGTTAGAAGTAAAAACAAATGTAAGAATCACATGGACGATTCTGTGGTATAATCTAGCATCGAGTGCACCTTTCTTTCAGAAATCGTTCGGGGGATTTTGAGGCAGATATCCATGTCCATTTATTCATTTATATTCATAAGAAACAGGAAGCAGTAATACAGAAAACTGTTCAAGTAATGGCACCCAGAGTCCAGAGAGGTTGTTCAAATCAAGTCATCCACAAAGTAGCCTGTATTCAAACAGCCATGTGAGGAAAGAGAAATAGAAACTGTTGTTGCAAAGCAGTGTACTATTTAATAAAGAGTCAAATAATCAGCACGCAGCCCTGGGAAACAAAGCCCTCAATATGAATGTTGCTGGAGGATTGTCTGCTCTGTCTGTGCTGTCAGTAATTGGAAGTCTGTTTCCAAAAGTGCCCTCACACTGCTCTGTTTATCTGTAGACAGTTAAAGACGAGTGCAGATAAGACTTTGCATTATTGATGCACTCTGCTAGATTGTCATCAATAGCCACAGCCATCATCGCCGACAGAGAGCCCACCAACTGTAACGTGCGAAATTGATGCAGACAGACTTTGATTTCAATTGAGGCCCGTTGAGCTGCAGCGCTGACTGGCAAACGACCAGAGAGTCACCGCCTCGTCCGCAGCTGTGACGCAGCAAATAAAACAGCTGCAGCAGAAACAGCGGTGACACACTGAAATCCACAAAGAGATTTAGCTTTGCACTGATGACATCCGCACATTGTTGGCACATTTACTTGGTGATTTGTCAGTGTGGCATTCTCGTATATGAATGTTTGAAACATCTGCATTACTTAGACGGAGCTTGGAGGTCTGCAGACTCCAAGACCCTCATTATAGGTAAAATGTCTTTCATCCAGCAAGGAGAATCTTCTCAAGTCACATTTCAATGGCTGCGATGAAACAGGCAAAAAAAACAACACATTGTGCTTTCATTAGCACCACTGTCAGCATATTTAATGGATTAACTACTAAATGTCCTCACTGAGCGTGAGCCAAGACAAACTGTGGCAAAAAACAATTCCAGGATTTATACAGTACCAATGCAAACTAGGGCAAAGCTGCTATTTACACTTTCAGCGCAAAAAATTTGGGTCAGTTGCAAATCCCTTCTAAGCTCAGGATGAGCTGGTGGTTTCTTGAAAGTTCAGCTGTCCTCAAATCCAGGCAATGCATCCAGCTGCCACAGCCAGTCCCTCAGTACAGCAGCTCAGTGAAGTGAGGAGGGGGCTCTAAAACAGTCGTACCTCATGCAACACGCGATGAGCTGTGAGATTCTGCGTCACGTTTAAGAGCAGGAGGAGGCTTTGATTGACTCAGCAGTCTGAGCTGAAAGTATCCAGCTATGGGATGAACTCTGTGTGTGTGTGTGTGTGTGTGTGTGTGTGTGTGTGTGTGTGTGTGTGTGTGTGTGTGTGTGTGTGTGT
>JBBPCS010002127.1:0-13964 GCA_037974645.1 Hollardia meadi
TACAACAAGAATCAAACACAGAAACAAACCAGAATTCAACCCCAGGAAAACAACCAACCAAAATCGAAACCATGACAAAAACACTACTGACACTCGTCCTAATCATAACACTTGAGTCCCTCGAGCAGGACTCAGTTAATCTGGAGTAACAACACACAGTACATTAGGTCTGATAGAGTTCAGTGGTCTGGAGTAATTCAGTGATTGTGTGGGGCAGTGTGTCTGTGACCTTTGAGGTTTCTGTGCCTCCAAAGTAATGACATACGAGACTGTGTGGTTTCTGTGTGTGCACCTCTCTGTGTCTTCGTTCACATGCTAATTGCAAGCATGATACTTTATTATGTCATGAAGCATAAAGATTAACAAATAGATCTTAGTTTATTTTACTGCACAGAGGTGTTTGTTTTGTTTCATTAGATTCAGTCTAATAAATGTTCAGTGTCATTTAGTCAATCTGCAAGCTCCAAATACGTCTCTCAAGATTCAAACAGCAGTGTGTCAATCTTACTTACTTACTTACTTTAAATCTTAAATATCATGTACAGATGTCTATTTGGTATCGTGGCTTTGCACTTTTATGTTTGTTATTTATAACTTATGCCATCTATTCAGTTTTTCTAACCCAGACTGAACCATCCAATGAAGGTATACTATACAGCATAATCTCAATGTAAACAAAACCTACATCCAAAACTGGAAGACTGGAACCAGACTGATAAGGTTCTAACATCAGATAGCAACTAAAGCTAAGGCGTAAAGCTTATTAATGCAATAAAAAAATAATTTTCTGTGTTTCAAGAATTTTGAAGGCAAAATTTTCCACCATCATTAATGTCAAATGCATTATGCGATAACAGAAAGCTTGACAGGCAGGGGAACTGTCAGTAGAATTTTTTTACTGCAGCCACACTGACATGAAATAGCAGGTAAACACAGGTTTAATTAATTACATTCATGAAGGTTTTCCAGTGAGCCAACATTTACAGCAGCACCCTGACTCTGTTTGACCTGAATGGAACAGAACCTTAAAGAATTAATCATTGGCAACACCTCTGTTTACCAAACTATTTAATGTCAAAATGGCTGCTGTGACAAAGGTCTATTGGAGGCTTAGTTTTTTTACTGATAGGTATTTAAATTATACATTATTTGCTAATAGATTAAAGTGAGTTTGAGGCAAATTCCATATCAGTAGTTTTGTCCGTCATCCATATTTATTCTGGAAATATTTTATTCAGCATCTTCATTGATGGGATCTATGGACAGCACAATACAAAGGAGTATGTTGGTGCTATCATTTCATAAGAATAAGAAGACATTTGTTCACTTTGATATCAGTGTCAGAGTCTTCAATCAAGTGACAACGTTCAGTTATCTTTCGTGGTTTACACGTCAACATTTTGTTGACCTTTTATGCATCTTTGCTTCATAAACAAGCCATAAGTCAACTGTATTCTGAATGTCACAAGCTTGTAGTGAAGAATAATGAGTACAGCACTGATCTGGTGCTGCTCGCAAATCAGCTTCATTTTGAAGTTTGCTCATCATTAAAGTTCCTTCCATGAATTAATTTAACATAAATTCAACATCAGGATGAGAGACTTTACAGGACTGAATGAGAAGGGCACGTTTCTCAAATGGTAAACATATTAAATCTGGCCGCTACATTATTCCTGTTATGTTTATATTACATTTAATTATAGTGAGATAATCACGATGGGCTACAAATAAGTTAATATTAACTCCAACTCCCACGTCCATCTCCCTGAACAGAATATATTGAAAATTGATGGATGGACTAATGAGTTAATTAAATATCTCGTGTCTTGCACTGTCAAATTTAGAATTTGAGAAAAGATATTGAGATATTAGTTGTATTGATGAAGTATGACACTAAAAGTTGATTAGATTTGAATATTACAGGTGATGTTAGAGGAATATGTCTCTTCAAACACCAGAAAAAAAACAACCAAATTTCATAAAGAAATGTGAGTTCAAGCACTTGAGTCATGTTTCTATGCAACACTAGTGTTGTGGAAGTGTTACGACAATTCTAGGGCATCTTAAAAATTTACAATTTTTAATTCAAACCATTAGGACTGATAGTAATTACATTTTGAAGACATGCTAAAGAATGATGACAATCTACTCAATACATATGAGCCATGAGTGTGATAGCATCATGTAATATTTCCTGAGGGTCCACATGGCCTGCTGCATTTTCACTCTTTGGTTAATTACATCCATAATGACTGCAGATGTTTTTAGATACTCGCTCACTGATGGCCACACGACTGACGGTCAGCATGATATGTTACCAGAAACAAAGTACACAATAACAAATTACTCTGATGAAGCTGTCTGTGCCATTCACATCCCACGGTGTTACAATGCAGTCCCCCACTCGCTGGAACCAAAGTTTTTTTTTGTGTGTTGGACGCAATAATTAAGCATGCGGGTCGTGAGTGCTGGTCTTCACTCCCTTTGTCTTCTCGGGGTTACACCGCGGTCACTGCAGTTAATAGCTTTGCAGCTTTAATGTGGTGGCACTTTGCGAGCACTAACTTGTTTACAATAGAGCTCAGGTCAGATACAGTATCAACCAGTCAGTTGTCCATTTATTTTGGATATGACTTAGTTTGATAATGTATTTTTGTATAGTATACAGACGCAGTGCTGTCCTGGTTATGATCAGGTTTTTGTATTGTATTTTTGTGTATGTAAACAATTCAGAAACTATGACAAGCCTTACCCTTTTTTTTAGAGAAATGTAGAGGTTCCCAAAACTGTTTGACCATCCATCAAGCACTTCTGTTGAAGCATACTTGCACCTTAAACTGCTCCACTAGTTTGCAGATCGGTGTCCATGGTACAAATATGTCTTTTGAATAAACTATATGATCCATTGACATAAAGATGGACGACACATCTCCACTTCTGCCCACTGTCCAAGAAGCCAAAATATCCCTGATACAAGCGGGCGGTGGAGCCGCTGTATCAAGGTCACGCCCATAAACCCACCTGCAAGGGTCAGATGTCAATCATGATGTTTTGCCCCCTTTGTATGGCATCAATAATGAATTAAAACCAATCAGAAAAGTGAACACTTGAACATACATCATGATAAGAACTACCTAAAATGACAGAAACCATCTTTGGGAAAAATTTATTTCACATCTACTTTGAGTTTTTAGTTTGGCCCATGTCCCATCTGCTAACATGGAGGGGGAGGGGTTTATGACCTCTACTGCAGCCAGCCACCAGGGGGCCATCCAAATGTTTTGGCTTCATTTTTGGGGAACTCTCATTTCGTCTTTTTTTCATCTTTATACACCATTTATCAGTGGTAATAATTTTCGTCACATTAGAGGCCAAGCTAAAGCTTGTCTTTTCCCCCTTAGTTGAATATAAGCATTTAAGTTTAGAGAGCTATTGTGACTAACACTCGTATGTTCATGGCTGGCTAGTGTATTGGCTTGCAAGCTAGTAGTATACAATTAGAATCAAATATGTAAAAAAATTCTGCTGCACAGCATTTTATTTAACTTAATTTAATTTTACTTAAGTAAAACCTAATTAAAAATTGTGTAATTATGAGGATTGGAAATGGATGGTACTTTGAGCGTTGCTTGTTGCTCCCTTTTCTATTACTGGCAGTGAGATAAAAAGAACAAATGCAACAGACTGACACAAATCATTGTGTGTTCAGCTTGAGTTTCAGTCAGTAGAGAAACTACAAAGGTTAGTGAGAAGGAGTCAAAGACAGGCTCTCACAGACAGTGGACAATATTCTAAAACCAGGATGTTGTCATTGTCATCTATATAGGATTACAAATAAATTCCATGTAGACATTATAGACCAACCTGATTTTGCATTTTGCATTTCCACCCAGACAATGTTTAGTTATCAATTTTTAATTTTATCCTTATTTCAACACGTGCATTTTGTACATTTCCTATTCCTGCGCTAATGTAAAAAGAGTTACTGTCGCTGCATTGGCCTTTTGTTTCCTCCAACCACTAATAAATAGGCCAACTTCTTGTGAATCCATAATATTCATCAGCAAGACATTACTCTCGATATCTAAATCAATAAACAGCTCTGACTGACAGACGTATTCAATAGGTCAGAGAGAAACCACTAGTCACACACTGATGTGTATTTAAATTTTCTGTTCTTCCATGTGGGCTGGAGAACCCGCTGTGTTGTTTGGAGCAGGAACACATCTGCTGGTTTGGTGCAGAAACAGTCACAACAAGCTGAACAAACAGTACCATCACAAGCCCAGTGTGTGAGAGTGTATACTACCATATCCTCAGTATCTATCTAGGCAATATAATCCAGAGGAAGACTCTTTTTAAAAGTTCAAATGTTAAAAATGTTCAAAGTCTTTGTTCCTGATTTATGCAGCTGCTGAGTGCTTTAAAGTGTCAGAACTTCCTTTTAGCCTTTAAAGAAAAGCAAAGAACAGCATTTGCAATTTGTACTAAATCACTGATTAATCAGTCTATAATGTGAACTTTTCAACTAAAGCGTGTATGCAGCCCCGTTTCTCAGATGCAGCAGGAGACAAAGGAGACTATTTGTGCTCTGCTTTGTTAGAGTGAAAAGATAAAATGTTTGCTTTTGTTCTCCGTAATTCAACACAGCGTATGAAATGCCTTATCATCGCCTTTCAGTCTCTCCCAGTGATTTCCCTCTGAGTGTGAGATCCTAACAAAGAATTAAGCCCAGTGGGATACCAGTTCTTTCCAACAATACATCTGGCTCACATCCCAACATTAGAGGCTGCCGTACTATAAAACTTCAATGCATTATTGATATCAATCAACCAAAATGCAGCAACAATATCCTGAGAAATGTGAGAAAAATTCTGCTATTTTACGAAATGGCTGGAGCACAATGGCTGGAGCACAATGTGCTACTGATAAAAGCAATCAGAAAGAAAAAATGAATACCTAGCCCAAGGGACAGATTCAGATGTATCCCAGGACTAAGTACAATGCAAAGTAAGTAAGATTGTTATTACAATACAGACGGCATCATTTGGTTATTGTTTTTCTTTTATGGCACAACAAGAGAAAACAAAACACAGAACTTTCTGAGAGCTGAAGGCTTATTTAATTAGCTCTCCAGGTGTCAGACCCAATTCCCAATTAAATCAACCTGGGCTGACACACACACACACACTTGTGGAATATAGTGGTTTATTCATATTGACCAAATTTCTCACACACTATAGCTGTGATATGCTGACAGCAGTTCAGTGAGGCACCTCATTGCAGTGTGTGTGTGTGTGTGTGTGCGTGCTTGCGTGCGTGCATGTGTGTGTGTATTCTCCTATTTAACCGAATGCGGTCTGCTGTGATACACATTTTAAATGTGAGAATACTGTAATAAAACTATGGTGTTGGATCATTTTAGTAGGTATCAGAATCCATATGGGAGAGAAAAAGATTGCACTAACTGTGCCCACTCAGAACAAAATACTACATAACGCAAACTAGCCAAACTATGAAAAATTAACTGATCTGTGAAACAGCGTGCCGAGAGTCAAACTGCAAACGTAAAACACAAGGCATGGGGACGTGGGGAAATGAAAAACAGGTTAAACCACACTGGTCCTTCAAAAATCGGTTTGTTTTTTTCTGTGAAAATCAGTAATAAACAAAAACTATACTGCTAAAAGTGTCATGGTTTCGGGTTTTGTTTATTTTCCTTGTGTTGTATTTGTCTTGGTTTCAGATTTAGTCGGTAGTTTCCTTGTGTCGTATTCTAGTTTATTTCCTGTTGTATGTTGTTTGGTCCCTTCCTCTTGTATCTTGCCCTGATTGTTTCACCTGTTCCTCATTGTCCTCCCTTTATTTAGTCTCTGTCTCCCCTTTCCTCAGTGCTAGTTCGTTGTAAGTTATGTGTGCCCTACTTCAGTGTTCCCTAGTGTTTAGTGCCTCCAGTGTTCTCTGGTGTTTAGTGCCTATTGTGTTTTTTTTTCTATCCTCACCCCACTGGTGAGTCACTTTAAGTTTAATAAATACATTACCTGTACCTGCTCAGCCTGCCGTCTCTGCGTTTGGGTCCTCAACCCCTGTCTCTAGTGTTTCCGGCACAAGCCGTGACAAAAAGTCTACTACTTAAACAATAAAAAGCAGACAGTTTGTGCGGTTCACTGCATCTACTGTACACAAACCCGTCGTTGTAATCCAGGATGAGCATTCTTACAGAATCCCAGTATACTGTCAACCAAATGATGAAAGTCGCTGAGGCAACATCAAAGGACGTCAGCTGTCACAGATCTACAGCAGCATTTGACTCTGCTCCCCAGCCATCTAATCTAAATGCTATACAGCTGACAGGGTGACAGTGTTTCTGGGATTATCAGCCTTCTCCCATCACTATGCTCACTTGACATGTCAAGAACACTTGACTAGAGTGATTTCTTGTCAAACCAAATAACTAATGCAATCTTTGCCAAATATGGCTGGAGTCATTTCCACTTCCCTGAACCTGGACCTTTCCCCTAGTTTGTCACATTCTCAGTGGCTCTCATAACAGATAAAGGCTGAATAGACAGCATATGGCTGCTACACAGCAGTTCAGAATTCAAATTGACCGTTAAGCCTCCTATTCAGTTAATAATAACATAACAGTTCCTGGTGTACCACTCTAAATTCTTTTCTGTTTTTTTAACCAATGGGTCCTTGATTTCAGAATGACACAGACAGAATCAGATTTATCATTTCCACTCAATAGCTGTCATTTGTATGTATTTGCTGTAGCTAGCTAATTAAGCTAGTGTTAGCTTCATGAGTTGGTTGAAAACACTAAAAGGCTGTCTCTGACTTTTAAAAGAGGCGAATCATTAAAATTAAACCCAGAAATATTGATTGCAAGATACATGATATTGTGCCAAAAGACTGAAGCTACCAGACAGAAAGTCAGCATCTTGCTCAACCATGTCAAAGACAAAGAAACTAAATAACAGCATTGTTCTTGTGTTGCAATGTAGACCTATAAGTAGAAGAAAATTGTCAGATTGTTCTTTCATTTTAACCAGAAGTCTCTGATGAGTGCTGAGTTCAGTCAGAGGCTGAAATTAACACAAGCACACAGATACACACACTCTCAGTACCTGCCATTGCTTGCTTATGGCTAATGTACAATATGATATACAATATGGTATTTTGGCTGTATATGATGAGAAAAACGAATCATTTCATGGTGAAACATGTGCAAGTAACACAAATAAACACAAATAATGAAGACACAAGACAAGTAACACAAGGTGAAAATTTGCTTTGCCTTCTGTGTGAACACACTTTAACACACTGTATTTTTGGTTTGGGAAGGCTTAAAAGAGACATGACCCACCAATTAAAAGATATTACAGGGCTGCCTTGCCCATGGTTTCTATGCTGTGATTGGTCAATCACTGTTCCAGGGCAGCATCAGAGGCATCAACAAAATCTGATTTTTCCTCACATAATAAAGTCTTGGTTGGCTTTTAAGGCATGTATAAATCACTAGTTGATTGTTGAGTCTCATTCCCAGGTCATCAAATACCGACGATTTGGGTTCGTCTCCATAATCGCTCACCCCACCTTTAACAGTCTTGCCTCATAAAACACTATTATTGCAGAATGTTGCCGAGTCATGAATCACTGCCCAACACTGTGAACAGTGACAACATGAAAGACTGTTGGCACTGACAGCTTGAAAAGAGCACACACACACACACCAACAGACTCCTGTGATAGACTGGTGACCTGACCAGGCTGTAAATCCCTCTTGCCCATTGCATGCTGGGATTAATTCCAGCTTCCTGTGACCTTGAGCAGGATAAGCAGATATAGAAAATTGATGGTTAGATATAAAGATGATGCACCCGTTGTTATATACAGTACACACACACACACACACACACACACACACACACACACACACACACATAGATTGGCATTTCTGAACTGAAAATGGAATCAGGTTAATAGTGCTTGGCTTTCCCTAAAAACTAAGACTATCCAGGATTTGAGGCTTTGCTGTTTGTGTATTTGACTGCGTAGCATGCAGAATTACATTTTCTACTACAATCTTTCCAAAGATCCAAAAATACATTTTCTGTTGGTTTATTTCCTTTGAGTAGACTACTGAAATGGAAATCTAATTGCATAGATTTGATATCTTCTCTGAGAATTCCATCAGCCTTGTGTTTGCTGCCAAATCTCACGGGTGTCTTCCATCGTCTACACTCCCCCACATAAGTGTCTCGTCTCTGGCAACATTTCCAAGAAAGCTGCTTTAAACTTTAAAGGCTGTGATAATCATGAAGGTGCACATAGATGTGTAATGGGTGATAGATTAGGCGATTTGTTTAAAGAACAGAATTATAAAAGCACACAGACACAAGAATGCATCTTTTTTTCTTTTTTTTTTAACATTGCCAGGTGTACTATATATTTACTTATATTTAGAAGCCCTGAAGATTCTAAGTAAGTCAGTAATATTCCTCGCACTCAATATAAAAGACAACTCTTTGATATTTTCCCTCTTTTTTTTAGATGGTTTTTATTCAAACTTTTATCTTATTTATTCACCCTCCTTTTTGAATTGAGGCCATATCATGTATTGCATTATTGAGTATAATATCATTGAAAAGTCAACATTTGCAGCAGAGAGCATTGTGGTTGTGTAACAGAGATTTTTTATGACCTTTAAATAATAGTAAGAATATTAAAGTCAGCTGAATGTGAGAGTGGACAGTCCAACAAGTCCATCAAATGAAACGCAAAGTATTGTTTATTGGAAACTTCCAAATTGAGCCATGTTTTAAACACGAGTCATATGGGTGTTTTATGATCCGCCGTCTCTGTGCTTAAGGTTTGGTGAAGTTTTGTCAACTAAATCTATTTTGCTACGTTTTTGGAAAGGTCATAAACAGGTTCAAAAACCAGCAGAGAAAGGATATGAAACAGTCTCACAGGCAATATAACAACACACTACTTCTGCTTTTTCTTCTGAGAGACAGGTCTTAAGTTGCACAACCATAAAAAGTCACTTCAGTCAGGACCACTATAGTCAAAGAAACTTAGATTTAGCAGTAAGTTATATTTGGGGGTATGGCTCTGTTCTGGGACCTCAGGCAGAGAGCACAGCAGCAAATACCCAACTAAGGTATATAACAGAGCGGGCATCGATGACAAGGAAATTACATTGATTATTATTATTATTATTATTATTAATAATAATAATAATAATAATAATAATAATAATAATAATAACTTAAATTAATATAGCGCCTTTCTAGAAACCCAAGGCCGCTTTACATAAAAGAAATTAAGTCAGACACATGATAAGAGGGGTGGAGGAGGGTTGCAAAACGGTTTACAGAGGAAGCAGGAAGAGTAGGCAGCTCAAAGCAGCTTAAATAATGCACCCAATATGATGCATAGAAGGGAATCAGCTGAGCCATCAGCTGATGTGGGCTGGCTTTGAGATCAGCTGATTTAGATGGGATTTTTTTGTTTTTGTTTTTTTTGTTTTCTACTTCTGTGGCCTAGATGAACCAACAAAAATTTGCTTAATTTGTCATTTGTGTTGTCATTTTCTTGCTCCTGTCTACATTTGCTTTTGTTAATTTGGCTGATGCAGATCGAGCAGAAACCAAAGAAAAGTGCTATATAATGCTTAGTTCCATGCCCTACCTGGCACAAATGCTACAATGTAGCAGGCTTATTAAGTAAGACCAAGGAGGGTCCTCAAGCTATCTTTGAAGACAGGGATTCTGCTGAACCACCCAAAACACAATGGACTGAGACTTCCTCTTGGTATTTGTCATTACGCTTTGGCTGATCTTAGTGACCAAGGGGCATGTAAATTTGAATGAGGGAGCTCATGTAGGTGGTTGTGGTGCATATGGGAACTCTGTAGGCGAGAATTAGTGACTTGAGTCATGAAAAGTGAAGTGACATGAGCTGTTTTTGGCCCATTTGCAGAGTTTGTATCCTGTATGCTGGGAGCCCTGCCAATAAGGTGTTAACGCAGTCAAGGCATGAGATAACCAGTGTCGATACAAGGACTTGAGTGGCATATTCAGGCAGGTAAGACGTGAGTTTTTTCATCTCACTTTCATTGTTTGGTTACAACTAACAATGTGTGATTTATTTATGTGATAAATGCTGTCTTCTTATGTACTTTTAGTGTGTTATTTTCTACTGTTTTTGTATTTACTTGTTATTTTCTATTGTCTTTTTAGCCTATGTAAAGTGTCTTTGAGTGTCTTGAAATGTGCTATACAAATAAAATGTATTATTATTATTATTAACTGTCATCATAAAGTGACAAAGCCTTGTAGTGGCCATAGTAAGTATGACTTATCCACACAGGGAGGAAGCCAGGGATGTGTCAACAGGCCGAGACCGCTGTTTGTTTCCCATTTCTTACCAACAGACAACATTGGTCTCTTTTAACCATTATCACTCCATATCCACATGTTGTACATTAAAGCAGTCTTTTTAATCCAAGCCATGTTGTTTGCCATTCTTACCTTTATTGTTTTTGTGCCTAAACCTAACCAAACTTTAACTTTTAACATCGTCACATCATAAAACTTTTTTGAAGGAACGATGTCGTCCTGTTGATTGTGGCATCACATAAAACGCTGCTCTGGAGAGGAGAGAACAACAACTTATTTTGTGGATTAATTACAGGACTTGTAAGAAAGACCAAGGAGCTTATATTAAAGACTTATTGGGAAGACTAAACACTGCAACACAACTCAATCTATCCCAAAGGAAATAAAGTGTAAAAAGTTCTACACCTCTCTCAGTCTAAATATCTGTCTCAGTCTGAGCTCTGATTCAAACCTTATTCCATCGCACTTCAAGGTCTCATAGATCATTGCTTCTTAGATGCTGGGGGTTCAGAGACAGCATGTGGCAATCACAGGAAAAGAGAATCAAAACACTTAAAAAGATGGAAAACGTTGAGAAGAAAAAGAAGAAAACAGTAAGTGTGAAACAAAAGGTAAAAGCCTGTGGTAATTTTGCACAGATACTACAAGCTGCTAATGATTCAACTGAGCAGTTTAATTATTATGCAGAGATCACTATATCATGGTAAGACATGGTAGATGAGGCATGTAAAATAAACATGGAATGGCTCTGGCCAAAAACCACACCACACCCATATGAGGTTTTGTAGAAAACAATTTCACTCAGATTGGTTTCAGGCTACAAAAATTCAGTTCCTCAGGCAGTCAAATGAGAAAATGCAAGTCCTGGTTGAATGAATATAAACCAATAGGACTATATGTGGTAAAAATGGTGGGTTTCAGTTTGCTGAAAGTCAGGTAGCAATCAAGTAGAATGTCTGCACGCTCTTCCCACCACAAGGATCAATCGTGCTTTGACAATGACAGTATTAACGTTTAGCAGGTATAAAGTTTACCACGTTCACCATTTTAGTTTAGTATGTTAGTATTCTAAACTTAGCAATAATTAGCAATAAACAGAAAGTACAGTGGGGGCTGATCATCAATATCATTTGTTTAGCAGGTATTTGGTCATAAAGTAGACAAATTAGATTTGTATTTTATTTGTCATAGACTCTGCTGGAGCTTCCTGCCCTTCTTAACCCCCACCTTCCTGCTGCTTCTCCTCCCACACCCCTCTGCTCATTCTCCAGTCAGCACCTGCCAGCTGTTCCCGCCTTTACACCGTCCACACCCACTGGCACTCCCCCTGCATTGTCTGTCAGTAAAATTGAGTCAGTCCCCTTAGACCCCCATGTTGGGTGGGGGGGTGGGGGGGGGATTTTTATAGAACTCATCAGTTTAAATTATATTAAGCCAGAAAGTTACGCATAATTAGGGGCGTGGCCCGATTTGAGTGACAGCTGGGTCCAGGTGGCCAGCCACTAGCTGTCTGCTACAGGCTGCTTCGCATCACCTCAGCAAATTGGTATAGCTGAACTTGACTTTGACTTGATGTAACGTAGGAACGTAGGAGAAGTAACGTTAGTGAAGTAGCAAGTGTGCGGCTAGCAATGCAGATTAGCGTAGACCGTTGTGAGCCTAGCTTGGTAACTTCGAGGAAGGTGGGCGTTCCAGCAGTCAGGCTCCACCCCTTTGCCCATTTATGGATTATCCAGGAGTTAGGCGGAGTGAGGCGCTGCCAAGATGGCGACGGCCAGAGCCACCACATTTGAGCTTCAAACCCGCCCTTCAGAAAACCTATAGGTGACGTCACAGAGGGTTTGTCCACTATTTTTTTTACGGTCTATGGTGAGTAACTATTGTTTCATTTTATTAGTCAGTTTTATTTTATTCTAATTTAAATTCTGTGTGTGTACATACTGTATGTCCTATGTGCGTGTAGCATGAGAAGAATACAACTTACATTTCATCATATTTTGTCATTCGTTAAAAAATGACAAAAAATGAACCTTCATACAGAGGCAATTGTTTGCCATGACATGGACATAAAAGCTAACTAATTATTGTTATAGTATGTAGTTGAGTATTATCTCCAATGATACATCTTCATCTCCAATATTACAAGTAGAAGGGAACAGACCATTTGACAGTTACTCCCATTGTCAGAATTGTTTCATGTTGCCTCCTTCTACCCCTTTGAGTCTAAAGTCAGACCAGAATCTAAAGTCAGCCTCACAATTAAATTATCATCACATGATAATGACGAATAACTGACAAAGTGACAAAAAGGCTTGTTTACAGACTTAGGCCATCATGAATAAATGAACACTAATTTGAAGTTATTTTGTAAGCCTGTTAATTATTAATATATTTACTGAAACATCATTACATTGTGACCACATGAAATGAAGCATGCAAAAAAAACCTCCATGATTAAGGAAGGACCAGACAGACAGTTTTGGACTCCCGGGGACGATCCTCTAGTTTAGTCAGCGACAGACAGGATGCAGGCCAGTGGTCAAACCAAACTGCATTATCTGTGTGTATACATAAATCTCCACAGGCCCTTTAGCCCAAGCACATGATAAAGCCAAACATCTGTCCTAAGAAATGCAATACAGCGAAGAGAGGGGGGGGGGGGGGGGGGGGGGTTGTAGATGTGTGCAGTTACAGTAAATAAGATTTTATTCTAGGATCAGACTTAGGACAATATAAGTCAGGCAAATACCTATACATGTTATCTCACACTGTAATATTCATGAATGAATTCATGAAGATGCAGATTACTGGGATAATGACACTATTAGTGCTCTTTCATTCTTTTAGGGAGGTTGTATGAAGTAGTTGTATGCTGGCTGAGCATTAGCGTGAGGTCGTGAGAATTCACAGCAGACAGCAGAGAATTCGAGAAGACAGCCTTTCACTTTGTTTGCCTCAGTTCAGTCTGACTAAGGTTAGAGGGAGTGAGGTTGACCTACTGTTCAGGAAGTGACAAGCAACATAATGGGATACACACAATGAATGCAATTTTTTTGCATCACTGCTTTTTTGAACTTTTATCCAAAAATTTGCAGGATTAATCAATAGCAAGCATTCTTGACAAAGCTGTCCTTTGAGGGAACAGAGAGTTGGAGAGTCCAGAATGGAGGAAGATATCGTACCTTCATGTACTCACTCAGGATCTAATGTTAATTACTGTTCTGTGCAAGTTAAGCTTAATGTTTAATCGTGTTTCCTCTGGAGAGTTTCCTCTGTCCTGCCAAGTTTATTATATAGTTTTGCTGCTTAAGTGTTCCACAATTTGCTGCAGTGACATTACTGCAGCGCACATGGAAACGTTCAACGAACTATTCAATTCAAGTGTGAAAGAAGCAGAGGGTGCACACGTTGTGAAGCTGCTTATGTAGGCCATCTTTCTATATAAATACTGCAGCATTGTTTTTGTTGGTCAGTGGCACAAATCAAATCAAATTTTATTTGTATAGCGCCAATTCACAACAAAGTTATCTCATAACACTTAACATGTAGAGTAGG
>JBBPCS010002128.1:0-13962 GCA_037974645.1 Hollardia meadi
TGTGTGTGTGTGTGTGTGTGTGTGTGTGTGTGTGTGTGTGTGTGTGTGTGTGTGTGTGTGTGTGTGTGTGTGAATATAAAGGTCTATTATAATGCTTGCAGTGTTTTTTGTTTAAATTTTTTTTAGCTTAATAAAAAAAAGAAATTGTAAATATATTTACGTATATTTCTTTTCCACAGTTCCATTAAATTGTCACATAAACATTAACAGTTATACAAAAATATATTAATCATCATGAAATGCACACGTTCACTAATTTCCCTTTAAGTTGAATAAAAACAAAAAAAAAATACTGTCGCTGCAAAGGAAATATGAATTATATTTCTTTCATATATTTTCAATGATTTTATCATTTCAGATACAATTAACTACAGAATTCACCGATCTGGACAGAAGTTTGAATATTCTTTATTTTCATCTTAATAATCGTATTAGTGCCACAAATTATAAGTTAGTAAAATAAATCAAATTAAGATTGTAAAGTTAATTACAGTTTCTGTTTTTTGATAGTTTAAGAAAATAAACTACATTTTTAAAATTGTTTTAGTTTCAGAAAAGAAACTTTAACTTTTGTTGCTGGTGTGTTGCAGACGAACATTAATGTGATTATTTAACTAATGTGTTTTCTTCTAAAACACAAACTAGCATAAAGTTATTCAGAAAGTGTGATGAAATGTTTAAATTAGTGTTTTTGAGAAAAGCTGAACATTATTATTATAATTTATTTCATGTGTTTCTGCAGCAAAAGGAGTCACTTCAGAAATATAAAGAACCTTTTTCTCTGTTATTGAAGTCGACCCTAAAGACAACTGACTGACTCCAGGTCAGCATGTCAAGCATCAGGCTCCGCCCACCGAAACAACAGAGAGAACAACAGGAAGGAGGGGAAGTGTGTTTATGGAGGAAAAGGTTGAAATTAGCATTTGACTGATTTTAAGTATTTTTGAAGGCCGACAGATGAAATTGAGGATTTGGTGTATTTTGCATTCAGCATTTTTAAAAACTTTTGGTATAAAAGTTTTCATTTTTATTTCACTACATAAATATTAATTGATTTTGGAATAAATTCACCAAAACAAGCAAACAAACCGAAGAGAAAATCAGGTGTCGTGATTCAGGTTTTATTGCTTTTATCGGGATTAATAATCTGATGTATCGCCCTCATTTATTCTAACCCAACAATGCTGTGCTGCATTCGCTGACTGCGAGCAGGTTGGGAAATGACCAGCCTGGACGGTTCAAGGTTGAAAATAAGTGAATAACGTTGAATTTCCTGCACTGATTGTTGACTTGAAGTTTCTTCCTCTTTCTTTCAGCTGTTTGAGGAAGTTTAACAAACTGGACGAATGTCAGAATACTAAAATCGACTGAAGAGATCTTTTACTCAGCATTGAGACACTTTTCAAGAAAGAAAATAAGAGAATTTAAGATGAACCTTGAGGAGTTTTCCTTCCTGTAAACTTTTGAAACCATTTCAGGAACTTTTTCTGAAACACGTGAAGCTGTTTCGAGCACCAGAAAGGTCGTTTAGTTCACTGACGTCAAGATAATAATTTATTTGTTTTGGAGTTTCAACATTTAAAGATACAGAAACAAATAAACTGACTCACGCAGAAATGTGAAGTCTGTCCGTCGGTCCTGGTGCTGCTGTCCTCTTGACATTTCACCTCCTCTGACGCTTCGTTAAATGCAGCACAAGCATCCGGGTGTTTACCGCTCTGCACACGTCAATCATAAACAACAACATGGAGGTTGCATGATGTGACACAAGCTGTTAGCGTCTGTCCACACAAAGAATCTTCCTGCTGTTTCACAAAGTTTTTCTGTCCCGACTCACAGCTGCTCAGTCGCTCCCACTTTCACTCGTCTTCTTTTTGCTCTAATTGAGGAATTATTTTTTTCCTTTTTTTATAAATTTTCTCTCAGACTTTTAGAATTTTACTCGTATTTCCTCAGAAAACTCAACCTGGATGTTTTTATTCACAAAACTGACTTCACGTTATGTGATTAAACCACAAGCTGCACATATCGAAGCTACTTTCTGCATAGTTTATCTGACAATGCAGTTTGATGTTGATTTAAAATAACATCACAAACAGAAAACAGGATGTTTAAAAAACACAAACAGAATCCAGCCTGTGAAAGTGAAAGAACTCAGAAATCTACAGAAGAGGATTAGGGGCATAGAGGATTGTGAAAAATTGGAGTTAAGACTTTTTTTAAAAATCAGAATTCCGACTTTAAAAAAAAAAATCAGAACTCAAAATACATTTTTTTTGGCCCTAATCCTCCTCCATAGAAACGAAAACATATATCTGTATTTTCACCAGCAGCGACGTAACAGTGATGATTTCTATTTTCTGTGAAGCTTCAACATCTGAATGAAAAAAGAATCCTGAATTTAAAAAAACAACAACAAAACGTGTCGTTCAGGAGCCTGAACACTGTGGCAGCGAGTCGGTTTGCTTTGTTTGAATTTATCAACGGTTCTGTGAACGCGTCCGGTGTTTCACCTGCGGTCTCTGCCGAGATGTTCTTAATAAATGCAAGAATTAGACGCTGAAATGATAACAGCAAATCAGATCACAAATCAGGAGAATGATGACGATCCACTGTCCAGTTTATGTCTGTGTGCAAAGCAATCTGAAGACGATGAGGTTAAAGAAATACTGTGAACTTTTATCACTTAACACCAAGAAAACAAAAAATACTTCAAAGTTCTGCTTTCAAAATCAGTCCAGACATATTAGCAACAATCTGCACTTAAAGCGTCAAAAATAAAAGTTATACTGATTCATGTGTCAGACTTTTACATCTGTTAATTAATATTTTACAAACTCTAACATGTTTGACATGTAAAATATTGATATGACAGGAAGTCATAACTTTGAAATGGATGTAGTGAAGAATCGAGTATTTTTCTCCCTGAAGTACAACTATGAGGTTTCACTGGGAAAATGTTCCACCGCTGGCAAACCACATTTTATATCCACCAACAGTTTGCACACGTTAGCCGACAGAGCGGCATTAGAGTAAAACCAATAATATTAATCTTCATAAAATCCAAACAGGAATAGTTTGAACGTTAGTAGAATGTTAATGTGTCACAGTGAACACACAACATCACAGCAGTTTGTCAAACAGTCCTGAAATAAAAATCTGTAGGATTCGTGTACGAAAAGAGATTTTCAGTAACAGAGTCGTGAAATATAAGTAGGCAAGGTGGGGAAAGATTGTGATTCTGGTAAATGAAAAACACTTAATGAATTAGACAACATTTAATATTTCGGATTTGTTTAAATGGACACGAATTTCACATATTTAACTCGTGCTGACTGTCAGTTTCTGCCCACGTTCACGAAGCCTACTGATTACATTTCATCACTATTTGACAAACTGCCGAAAATAAGACATGAAGCACAAAGTCAGAAGAAAGCATTGTAAAAATATGAATAAGACATTAGAAATAAATAAAATACGAGTAAACACGTCCTGACGCACAAGAACACGGCCGACCAACAGCCACAGGACTAATATTTAAACAGGCAGTAAAACCCTGGTTTATTATTTTCACAAACAGAATGAAAATTTACAGTAATTTACAGTCGATTTTTCAAGCTAAATTCCTCAGGGTGTGTATGAGTCAGCAGTGCGACGTGGTGCTATTAGCAGTTTGAAGAACGTTAGCCGGAAACAGAAGAAGATAAAATGGACGTTCGTGAGATCTGAACTCAATTTGTTTTTTGAGTTTCGAGCGCGCAGAATTAACAGCTCATGCTTTTGTTTTCTTACAGTTTTCATAATATGAAAATGTATAAATTATATATTTGATGAGACAAAATAAAAACAAGTCAAACCTGTTTGATCAACTAATACAAACTGGGGCAATAAAACATTAATTTCCTGTTCAGGTTTCTAAATGTTTAAATCTGACTGAACATTTTTGAGTTTATTGTTAAATATTTGGTCATAAATTAAACTCATTTTGAAGAGAAAACTTTCAGGGTTTGTTTTTGTCTTTAAAGCTCTGAAGGGTTTACTCATGTCTTTCAGGCCCTCGTCTGTTTGTCCACTCGGCGGTCCCGTCCCCCGTCCCGTCCTGCTGTTCTTCGGATTAGCAGAGTGGAAGTTGGTGCTAATGACCTGTGAGGGACTTTGTTTAGCAGGTCGGGGGTCAGCGGCCCGAGCGGTCACCCTTTAAACTGCAGCTCTGCAGCAGATTAGATGCCACTTAACACAGAGGCTGAAGATCAGACGACCAGAATAACCCTCAACTTCCAAAAACTGCTTTACTCCTTCACACCTAAACCTGCAGCAGGGTTCAGCACTTTTTCCCTGCTGGCTAAGATTTAGACGTAGCATTAAGAATTATAAACTCAGAGCCTAATGCCTAATGTTGGATTTCGAATCTTCTTTGATCAGATAGTTACAGGTTCAGAACATGAGGATCATCAAATCTACACATCCTAAACCACCAGAATCCCACAAACACTGGTGGGTCTGATTGTGTTTCCTAAACCTCCGCAAACCAATCGTCAGAATAAATGTTGGCACCGTAAATTTCTGCAGACCAGGGATTATGTTTAAACTTTACATTTAAAATGTTTAAACTTTTTTATGTTTCAAATTTCTGTTGTGACAACGCTTAAAGATGCAATGTGTAAGATGTTGAGTCTCATTCTCAGGTCGCCAAATACCGACGCTTTGGGTTGGTACGTCGGCCGACGTACTACAATCAAATAGCTTACCCCATGATTCCACCAGACCGTTCCAGCTGTGACAAGGTTTTGTTCCGTTCCACACAGCTTCAAACCCGACCAGGAGCGTTTTTCCTGCCCAGTTTTGTGTATTTGCTAAGATTTTGTTGATTTGGTCGTTCTTTTTCTTCAGTTTTTGTGCTTCTGCAATCGGTAAGTAGGCTATGTCATTAAATCTTTTCTTTTTTGTCTGTTTTGATGTGATATACGATTGGGAGTCTGCATATGGTGTTTTATTTTGAAAAATAATCGGATTCTCCATGCCGTTCCTGTGTCTGACTTCCTGCCTGGCTCGATCTGCTCCCGTGTAACTTGACGCGGCGTCCGTCAAAAATAGAATAGGGACGTATTCTCCGTGGAGCCGAGCGGAGAGCCGCTTCCGGAATGCTTCTGAATAACGCCGTGGTGCACCTGGTGGAGCTGCTAGCATTGTCAGGCATGGCCGCCATCGGCTCTGGTGGTCATGGCGTACCTGGTGGAATTTTGGGGTTACACTTTGCACTTTTATGGTCTGGTTGGGTTTAGGCTCAAAAAATGGTTAGGGGTTTTTATTGCGAAAAAACATGGCTGGAAACTCTCCCGATGTCTCGCCCAAAATATCCACTTTAGTTACCACAAAACGGCCACAAAATGTCCCAACAATTGCTAAAATGACCCAGTTTGTTTGTTGGCTGAAGTGGTCTCAAACATTGATCTCTTGCTTGGCAGCTGTCACACTAAAGTGCCACGCCACCGCCGAAGCACCTTCCACCTCCAGACGAGGAAGTAAGGTCGCATACATGTAATATGAAAGGTGTTATCACACAGATTTTAGAAATGTTAACATGATACGTACAAAGCTAACTGAAATGTACAGTGCCAACATTTTATTGTGGCGACTGGGCTGACCGACATTGTCCCACTGGCCCCAAACCTGGACGGGGGTCTCTTTCAAAACAGAGAACCTTTGTGATGCATCTTCATGAGCTTTAGGGGAAAAAAAGATATTAATGTGGGGAGATGTTCATGATGTGTCCCACATCGCTACGTATCAACCGCCTGCACGCTTCATGTTCCAGCTTTGAGTATCAAAGTGTTCCTCTTGTGTCAGACTCACTGTGTGGTAAATAAAAGGAAGTTGAGCGTGACAGAAACCAGACACCAAAAGGAGACGCTGTTTGAAACCACGTCTCACTTTTTAAATTTTCATCACACACAACGTCGTCCGGCTCCATCAGCACGTCCCCTGGAGACCCACCGCCACCAACCACCTTCCAATATTGATAATTACTAACAGACAACATGACGTCTCACATGATTTAAGATGTAGAATTAGATAGTGTGACCTGGATCTGCTTGGGGCAGATGTGTTAAATGAAAGTGTTTTTAAACTGTATGTCCAAACTGAAACCAGAGAAACATGATGACAGCTACAGAAGCCCGGAGGTGCCACACGATGAACTTGTTGAACAAACTGGAAACCATGAAAATCTTCAATCAAAGCAGAAAAATAACTATTTATTCACCATATTTTTCACACTGTACCTACACAGTGAGGAAAAAATACTGGAAAACAGCACATCGGCCATCCATCAGCAGGATCCAATATAAAGAGAAAAAAGGGGCAAAAACAATGATGAGTCATTCATCTAGAAGTAGATTAATCGGTGCTGAGAGGAGCTTTTACAGACTAACTTACAAACTGGAGGCTGATGGCTGCGCAGCCTTCGGCCAGTCATGCGTCACATTAATTCTGGAGCTGGTTAAGATGGTTTAAAGACTTTAACTTGCTTGTGATTTCCCAACATGTGTTTTGAATTTTAAAACACCCAAATTTACAGAACTTCGTGAATGCGGCGTGGTCGGTCTCAACAACAACACAGTCCACCTCCGGATTATCTACACGTCACACACAAACACCTGAGTCTTTGTGTGTCGCTCAGATCAAACTGGGAGCTTCTATAGGGGGTCGTGTCATGCAGTTGATGTATGCGTCAGTCCTGGAGGCCTTTCCGGCTCAGTCAGGCGTGAACAGCCGAGAGTCAAGGAAGCAGCGGAAACAATGTCTGCAGGCGCATGTTTTGATCTCTGAAATCATCCCTATCAAACAGATTATGGGCGGAAATACCCGACATGATGGCAGACAAAAGACAAAAGTATTGAGAGGTCACGCAGCGGGCACCAAACCTCATTGTGTACAGTCTGAAGCGAAATGTGGGTGTTTTTATTCAGTTCAGCTCAATGGACAGAGTGGGATCTAACAGCTACCACATTCCGGCTTTTAGTGTCCCCATGAGGACACACGTTCATTCATACAAAGCGTGTCTTTCTGGTGAAAACTCATCTTCAATATTCAAATTTTTGTAACATCACAGGCAGGCAAACAAAGAAAGGCAATCAGAAGCAGACAGAAAGGCAGGCGAAGAGGCAGAAGATCACGTAGACAGGCAGGCAAATGGAGTGGCTGGAGGACTTAGTGAGGAACAGATAAGACAATCTGACAGCGAACAGGTGGAACTGTTTCGGTTTATACTGTATACTGCAGGGATAATGAGGGAAGTGGGAAAGAGTGAGCAGGTGGGTGGGACACTCAGGTGATGTGGGAATGGAGGAAATATGGGTAAGTGCAGCTCAGGAGGGAGTGGCAGGGTCTGAAACAATAATCGTCGTACGAATAACACGTCTTGAAATTGACTGCAGTGCCAACACGCAACGGTCGCAGTTTCAGATCGTGCTTTTCAGGGTGTCATCTAAATAAAATGAGTCAATATCCGTACTCGTGGTTCGTGACTTCAATTTATTCACTAAATTTTATTTAAAAAATGTATGTTCTGTACAAAATTCTCTTGCTTTTATGGTCAAAAACATTGATCTAAAGCTCAGTTTTGAGGCTGTGCTGTTAGTATCCTAATAAATAGCAACTTCTGATCAACTCGTGTCAATTTCAGGCTTAAATTAACAACTTCTGGTTAGCTCCACCCATTTTAGTGGGTACTACCCACTTTCAGCTTAAACCCGCCTATTCCAAGTAGGCTACGGATACGGAAAATGTAGTTTTAATGGTTTACTCGCTCATCTCGATAGGTTACATTTAAGAAAAGATGACATTACGGTCGTGACGCGTTACGTTCGTGACACGTTTCGTATGTGACATATTACGTTCATGACATATTATGTTCGTGACATGTTACATTCGCAATATGTTACATTCGCAACATGTTATACACGTGACACGTTACGTTTGTGACACGTTACGTTCGTGACACGTTACATTCGTGACACGTTTCGTATGTGACACATTACGTTCGTGACACATTATGTTCGTGACATGTTACATTCGCAACATGTTACATTCGCAACATGTTATACACGTGACACGTTATGTTCGTGACACGTTTCGTATGTGACACGTTACGTTCGTGACACGTTACGTTCGTGACACGTTACGTTCGTGACACATTACGTTCGTGACACGTTATGATCGTGACATGTTACATTCGCAACATGTTATACACGTGACACGTTATGTTCGTGACATGTTTCGTATGTGGCGCGTTACGTTCGTGACACGTTACATTCGTGACACGTTTCATATGTGACACGTTACATTCGCGACATGTTATATAAGTGACAGGTTATGTTCGTGACACGTTTCGTATGTGACACGTTACGTTCGTGACACGTTATGTTAGTGACACGTTACATTCATGACACGTTTCGTATGTGACATGTCACATTACAGATTTGTGACAGTATGTTCCGATATGTAAATTTAATTTTGTGACAGAGATATTAAAAATAAAACATTAAATCCACTATATTTACCTCAGACCAAGCAGGACAGGGACTGGTGGAAGAACAGCAGCAGCTTGTAGAGCTCCATGAGGGCCTGGGGGTCTCAGGGGTCACTCTGCAGGGGGTCATCTCAGCTGCCTGTCCTGGGGCTCCAGTCCAGTCCTTTAAGTTGTATCAATTCCTTAAAACACCAAAATTGCAAACAAACTTGTTCTGCAAGGTAAAATGACTGTTTTTGTCAAAGTAGTCTGGTGGGTTTGAAGAGAGCACAGATGGAATGTACTGTAATAGCTTCAGTTCCGCGTCAGTAAATCCCACAAAGCACTCTGTGCAGGTTACTCATCCCAAGTCATTTTTGTCATCTTTTTGTCCTTTGTCTTATAACACAGGGTGACGAGAAAACAATCAACAGGTCCACCTTTGTAATGTGGGGTTGTGATATGATGTCTGTTCCTGGTTCATACCTTTATTCACCGTGCAAAAGCTCAGAAAAATCAACCGTTCCGTAAAAAAAGATGTTGCTTTTTCGCCGTGTAATATTCGCTTTCTTCGTGAAAGTACTGATGACAAAATCAGCAGTTCAAATAAAACACCCCTTTATACTACATACGTGTTTAATCAATGTAAAGAATGTGTATCACCTGCATGCAAAATTTGAATACAATATGTGAGTCTTAAGTCTTTTTTTGGCTTCTGATTTTTATTTAATTTTAGTCTTCGATATTTTTTTTTAATGTTTTAATCACATTTAATTCATTTAGTCATTTTTATCTTTTAGTTAGTTTTAGTTTTCAGTCGTTCACAAACTGGCTGTTTTGACATGTCACATTATGGAAAGCGCAGGTTTAAGAACATTAATGACGGCTGAATTTCATGTCCCCGTCTTGTTCATGCTGTCATGACTCACTGGGAAACTTTTAGTTTAGTAACACCTGCGATGTTCCTACTATTACAAGTCAAAATGTCTGTGTTTGTCACTGCATCTTCACTCACCTGTTCACTGAAATATTGTTTACTGTCTGAGTGCAGTTTGAAATGTCAGATAACATGAATAGCAAACATCTGGAGAATGATTTAGATGGTTGACAGATGACAGCACCAAATGTGGGTATGACGTTTATCACCAGCACCACTGACTGAAACAGCAGCTTATAGCAGTGGAGCTTAGACTGAGAGTCACAACGCTTTACTTTCTCTTTAAAAGCTTATTGTGAGAGTCGTAGCATTGTCATAATCTGTTGTAAATAACAGGCTACTGAGCTATTAATGTCACGATTTTTATGCCTCTGCGCCGACAATAGCCGTGGCCGGAGGTATTATGTTTGTGGGTTGTTGGTCTGTCAACAAACAGCTCAGATACATCCTGAACTTAATCACTGAACAGAAAACTTGGACGTACTTAAGTGCATTTTAATGGTGGTGCATTCACTTAGCTAACGGAAAAAAGTGAAAATACTACATATGCTTTTGCAGATTTGAATCAGCGAAACTATTGAAGATTTCCACCTCTAACGTTAACGCAAAATATATGTCAACATCCACAGCGCTGGCTAACGTTTTGTTAGCTTACCTTTTGTCGACTCGTATGGTTTTTTAGTTTGTTAAGCAAAGCTTAAAGCCTAAATATACAGGAAAACATATTTATACAGAAAAAAAATCAGAGGAAACACAATAACAATATTTCAAAGCTTCCCCCTAAATTTCTCTCATATTCCCACATATTTCGAACCGTGCTGACTAGCATTGATGGGACTAAATTCCCATTCTAACAGTGTTAGTGCTTAAACACATTTTGAATTAGAGCTTTGATAATATGGCAGTTGATAGTGTTAAGACAAACTGAATGAGGAGGATTTGGTCAAGGGTGCCGTGACCTCTGACCCCCAGCTTCCTTTAGGTGATCTGAAATGTCTTTGTTTTGAAGTTGTTTTCTACTGCTGCCACTTCTGCGTTCTGAGGAATATTTCTCAACAGCTTTTTAGTGTTGTAAAGCATTTATGGAAACTGTTTATATTGCACCGTTGTTTTGCATTTGCATGAATTTTAAAAGTGCAACTCCACACTGTTTTCAATCACCTGTCACTTCTGTCATCTTCTACACCACTTCTGATCTCAGTGATCTGGCTGGAACATGAAATGAAAGAAAACCTTTAATGTTGGGAGGAGCGAGGTCATTTAAAGCTTTTCAAATCAATTCAAATAAAAGTGCTACAGACGGGATTCAAACCCTGGATTCTGGTTTGTGTGCCATCGACCCCGACCAGCTTGTGACTCCGCTGTGGTTTACTGTATATTTCTACGAAAACGACTGTAACTTTGAAAGATACCAGAACGTTTTATTAGCAACAAATGTCTAAAACAGATGCTGTACGAGCCCGGACCCCCGCTGTGTGATGTAATCGTCCTGCGTCACAGATAACAGGGGCGAGTGCTGAAATTTTAGAAAAACAAGGATACATTAACTTGCCTAATGTTTACATTTATATTTTATTTATGATAATAATCATTCATATCAGAAGTTTGTTTGGAGAGACACTATGTTGAAGTCAGACTGCTGTGCGGTCTGTATGAAGAGTATTTTTGTGGTGATGTATTTGAGTCATGGGGGTTGTGGATTCCTTTCGTTGGCTGTAATCCACCTGCATGAGGGCGTTCTGTCGGCTCCGTTTACAGCAGGATGTTCACTCACTCAATCAAGAATTTAATGTGTTCCCCTTTCACGATCAAAATAATTCCATGTATGACTTACAATGTATCTTAAAAAGCTTCATTATTTATTAGATATATTGGTTGCTTATGATTTTTGAAACCCACCTAGCGTTATTATTTTTTACACAAACACATTGGTGAGTCATCATCCTAAAGTCTTTCTCTTGTACCGTTCAAAGTAAACACATACTGGCAGCCAATAACAAAATAAATAAAAATAACAGTCTTTAATGACATTTTTCCTTATCATACTTGTAGAGATATGTGTTCCACATGGATCATCAACTGGTGAGGACTTTTTCAGCGTCATCTCATGGGACGGTAACTGAAGGACGCCACTTTAAAGGTCAGTTTGTGTGTTATTTGACACGTTTCATGTTTGTTTCATGCGGATGTGAAAAGTAAAAACTGCGTTGTGATAACATGCAAAATGTAAGACACTGACGTTTTATTCTTTAGCCATTTGTTGAGACCATGCTGGCTTTTCACCAAGGAACTGTTAGCATTAGCCCTCTAGCATGACATCATATATGTAGGCATCAAATGCATATTTAAGACCCCTTTACTGGCTTATGGTTTAAAAAAGAGGAAACAGTAAAAAAAAAAAAATCAGCAAGAGACTTTCAACCAACTAATGTTAGCTTGATTTGCTAGCTCGAATATCTGCTAGCCAGACGGTCATTTCAGCTGACTAAATCAACGCTGGCTTGAAATGAGAGGCTGCTTACTTTTGTTTAAATAAACTAAGAATGTTGATGGTTGATGTGCCGCCATCATTGTAAACGGTGCCATGTGAGCACAGAAAGTTCGACACAGCAACTATCATTTTTGTTGGTATATTTGACTGAGAATCTCTTTTGCGGAGTTTGAACCAAAGAACTGTAAATAAAATCAAATTTCTCTGCATGACAACTTCCAGCCTCGTCTGTCCACGAGTCTCCCAGACGACCTACCCACCAGGTTTACAAGAAAACACATAATCTGCCTCAGTTTGTAGATCACAGATGAGACAGCCAACAGAGAGGAAGTCAGAGGTCAGTGTGCATCTTTTATTCATCATCGCAACCCAGTTTTAGCTCCTGACAGCTCAGTATTGTCAGTGTTGGATGAAGGTGACTGTTTGTGACTCACTGGAACAAACTGTTGGATGATACGAACGTATGACTGAAGACTTTCCAACGTCAGGCTTCCAAAAATGAAATCAGCTGCTCTGTCGGAGAGGATTCTTTACTTTACCTTCCGATCTGTTCGTCCACTGAGGGAAAGTTTTATCTGCAGAGTTCTGTTTAATTTGCTCAATTTGTTGCCATGACAGCTTAATCCTGCAGTGATTAAATTAAATTAGGACTCATCAAAGATACAATCAATCATTAATATACTTTTAAATACAGACTTCAGTTTAGCCTAAAAACCAAAATAACAAATAAATGTTATATAAGTAACACAAATATCCAGTTATTCTCAACCATCATCTGGTGGGCCAAATTATAAGATTATTGTTTTTAATTTATTTAATTTTTATAAAATTTTTTTTAACCTGACCAAGTAGTTTTCTTGCCTAAACTTAACCAAACTGCAATCGTAGGTCACATGTCTGAGACGACCAAGGCCCTGAGATTACTAGCTTAGCTTAGCATTAAGACTGAAAACGGGGGAACAGCTAGCCAGGCTCTACAAAATCCACCGACCAGCAGCTCTACAGCTCAATAATTAATATGCTATTTCATGTTTTGTTAAATAAATGCATAAAATTAAGTGGATACATGTCATGTTTATAGCAGGGTTACGTTCCAGACCACTTCTTGGCCAAGAGCAGTGACTTCCTGAAGTCCCTACTGGACAAATCAGATATATTAATCAGTGATCTTTAGAGCAAAGTAGCTTTTTATGTTAAGCTAAGCTAACCACCTGCCAAGATTTGCTCAAATCTTTATTGAGGTAACAACAATAATAAAAACAACTTGCAGTAAAGCCTGATTTAAACTTTAAGATTGTAAAAGGAAGTAGAATTCATCTTCAGCAGTCAGTGAGGCGGCAACATCTCGTCCAGTTGTCAGGGTTTGTTTCCACATCAGGGCGAGCAGCTGGTCTGTCCTCGAGTGGTTGAACAGTGTGTGTGTGTGTGTGTGTGTGCTGCTGACAGACTGTAAAACTGCGGTCCTGCAGGGGACGGTCCAAACGTTCCATCAGCGTCACTTATCGGCCCTGCAGGGCGGCTGCACTCCCTCCTCGACATGTTGTCACTGTCAGGTTAAAAACACACGACTCCAGTTCAGGACCTAAAATAAACAGTTGGATTTCCTGGTTGCCGTTTGTGCAGATACCCTGTGGTATGATGTGCTGTAACTGTAGTACTCGTTCATGTTTGATGACTCCACATCTTTATGATATTTTTTCCAGCACAAGAAGAAGAAGTGTCCTTTAGTGAGGCAAAAAGTAATGTTATTGTTATGGATCGCTGTGTATATATATATATATATATATATATAGAACATTTGGTGTAATACCAGTGACATAAATAAAGATGGCCGGCGCGTCTCCACAGAAATGAAGCTAAAACATCGGGGGGTGGAGCCACGGTCTCGAGTTCCCGCCCATACACCTGCCCACCCAATCAGGAGCAGGGCTCAGCTGTCAATCATGAGGTTTCAGCCCCTTTTTATAGCATCAAATAACTAATTTAAACCAAACTGATCAGAAAAATGAACACTTGAACAAACAT
>JBBPCS010002129.1:0-13961 GCA_037974645.1 Hollardia meadi
CATGAGGACTATTGGTCCCAACAAGGTCAGTGATTATGCCAGAAAAGGTCCCCAGTAGGTAACAAAAACGCGCACACAAACACACACACACACACACACACAGCTGACCCAGGCATTAATGCTTCAGATCACTTCAACATTTAGCACTTACACACCCAAAACTCTTTCTTTTAACACGCACGCATGCATGCACACACGCACGCACGCACACACACAATCATTTAAATAGTTAACCACTGGTTGTTCCCAGAAATCAGACCCAATCACAAAGAGATGACAGGTGAGGCCTTCGGGACACACAACACTTCTTACTGTACCAACACAACAGTCAAACTATTGGTTTCAGTTATACAGTATAATTTATTTTAAATGCATCTAATTCTACAGTTTGCGTCACATGACTTCTCAAGCTGCTAATTATCGCATTGAATCGCACTATTTCCCTTTTTTAATGCTCATTTGCTTTCAGTGAAAATCAAAGAGGCAGAAGTGTCTCTTATAATTACCAATAACATCATCTCTTTATTCATCCCTTTCAAAAAGGTTTCAGAAACGCATCAAAACAGCCCTGCCTTTCTTCTGCTGTGTGAACCCACACACCGGTGGTGACACATGGCTGTATCGCTGTGAAATAGGACACCGTTACATTTTTCCAGAACATGCAACAATATATATATTTTTTCCATTCCAGGTGGATTCCCTCATTTTACTGGGAAGCAAATCGTGCATGTGTCAAGTTTAATCTAATGAGATTGTTAAATCTATACATTGAAATGACCTGTTTGAGGGGAAAATTTTCATACTGTGTGTGGTGTCATTTCAAAAGTCGTGTTGTGTTGTGTCGCTGGGGGGTCCAGGTGGGGCCACCTGTCGCTCGCACTTCTGATGGCCCAGCCTTGCCTCACTCCTCATTGCTGTATTAATCTCATATTCAGTACTATAATGCTTGTTATACTGTATTATACATAATTACCACATATACAGTATGAACTTATTATTAACCGTAATATTGCTTACACTCATTATTACTACTATTGTTATTATTGACCGTAATGTTGCTTACACAAAGTAATCTCTACCCTTGGACTGATTATAACATCACTTTGTAATGGTCTGTTTCTGTTGTTTGTTATTGTCTGTACATCATTCTCACCAGTAAAACAAAAAGTTATTGGGAGATTATTCTCATGACAGATCAGTCAATAACTTCTTTTCTCCTATAACACAAAGACAAAAGAGATAAATAAACCTTCAGCGGAGCACTCCTTGTCAACCTGTGTGTGCGTGCGTGCGTGCGTGCGTGCGTGTGTATCCACCCATAGAAAGGGACTGTCCTACTCTACCTGTATTACAGGGCGCCGTGTGTGCCTCTGTCATAACAAACAGAACGCTGGAGTGTCATGTGACCTCATGCTACATGTTACACAAGTGTCTGGCATTGTTGTCTCATGACATAATTTTAGATCATCTACCTCTTCTAAAGTATTCTGTTCCACTGCTTAGACTTAATTTCTGAATCTTATTGGCTCTAATGTTTGTCACATTTTGTCAAGATGTGAAATCTACGCAGGAAGATTGAACTGATGTGCACTTAATTGCTTTTTCTTTCAGGTGCTGCTCTTTTCCTGCTGCTTTATACTTCTACTCCACTACATTTCAGTTAAGTTTGAGGTTTGGACAGTTGGTTGGACAAAACACTGTGCTTTTAGCTCATCATTACTGCCTATCAATATGAATCCAAATTTATTGTAGTCAGGGTCATATTTCCTCACCGCACGCTTTAAAGCTTTTACTGGTGCAGGGTTGTCTCCCACATCCCTTTTTCATTTCAAAAAACATTTTGTGCCTCTGCATCCGAGGTAACATTAGCTAGATTTGGCAGCCGTTAGCTAGCTGCGGCAGATGTTAGCTAGATTTGGTAGCCGTTAGCTAGCTGTGGCAGACGTTAGCTAGCTGTGGCAGACGTTAGCTAGCTATGGCAGATGTTAGCTAGCGTTGGCAGACATTAGCTAGCTTTGGCAGATGTTAGCTAGCTTTGGCAGACGTTAGCTAGCTATGGCAGATGTTAGGTAGCTATGGCAGATGTTAGCTAGCTGTGGCAGACGTTAGCTAGCTATGGTGGATGTTAGGTAGCTTTGGCAGACGTTAGCTAGCTATGGCAGACGTTAGCTAGCTTTGGCAGACGTTAGCTAGCTATGGCAGATGTTAGCTAGCTATGGCAGATGTTAGCTAGCTTTGGCAGACGTTAGCTAGCTTTGGCAGACGTTAACTAGCTTTGGCAGATGTTAGCTAGCTATGGCAGACGTTAGCTAGCTTTGGCAGATGTTAGCTAGCTATGGCAGCCGTTAGCTAGTACTGGCAGAACATGTTTGTCTGGTGATTTTCAAATGTAACTGGTCACTGAAATTCTGCATTTTATTTTGGCAAATTTTTTAATTTATAAAACATAATTTCATTTATTTATACTTGAGCACATTTAGATATAAAAATATTTATCTTTGTAAATTACCAAAAAAAATCCCAAAACAATAGTCTAAATATTTGGCACTACCACTGTATGCAACAATTCCTAGCTTCTAGTAAAATATGAGGACACTTTGGGTACAATTTGACATCACAAAACATCTTCTTATTGCTGTTTTGTCTGTATGAGCCATCAATATGAGGACCCAACAATTTATTTAAATCCTGGTCACATTGAAAACACTGAAATTGATAATATTTGGATTAAAAAAATGACATCTTCAGCAACATTTTAGTCTTTCACCACGTGTGATTGTGTATTAGGCTACATGACTCTTGATGTGTGTGTGTGTGTGTGTGTGTGTGTGTGTGTGTGTGTGTGTGTGTGTGCGCGCGCGTCAGATTGAGCTATGTAGCAGCAGTGAGTTATGTCCATCACTGTGTTGTGTGTCAGCATGTGTCCTTGGTGGGAGATGAGTTGTGTGAAAAGGGGGGATTTCGGCCCAATCCTGCTCATGACTGGCAACCCTTAAATCACTCAGCACTTTTGGCCCCGGGGTCATGGCAAAATCAGGGCTGCCAGATTGAAAATCCACTCTCTCTATCCGTCTCTCTTTATCAGTGTCTGATTAGACACAGAGGGGTGAGGGAGGGAGAGGGGAGTGGGAAAATGAGATGAATAGGAAACATATAGAGAGGGAAGTGTAGAAAAAATTAAAGAAAGGAATTACAGAGAGAGCAATAGGTGTCAAAAAGGATGGAGAGAGCAGGGGGAATTAATGAAAAGTGATTGGAGAAAATACATGAGAGGGGGAGGAAGGAGGCCGTGGAGGGACAAGGTGAGAGGAGGATGGAGGAGGGAAGGGAGGAAGGGATAAGGAAGAGGGATGGTGAAAATATGATGGGTGAGGAGGAGAGAGGTGAATGAAAAGGAAAAGGATGGAGTGAAGGAGGAAGAGGAGGTGTAGGGAAATATTGGAAGACTGATTACAAAAGAGAAGGAGGGGCTCTCTCTCTCTCTCTGTGTCTCACACACACACACACATCAGTGTTTGTTTACATCACTTTTGGGGACATTACATACATTCATTTCCTGGATGCTTATGCTAACTATAACCATAAAAAACACTACTTGCCTAACCCTAATTCTAACCTAAATGTAACCTTTACCCTAACCTTAAACCAAGTCTTCACCATAAAAATGAATGAGCTACAATAATATGGGGACTTGCGTCCTCATAGGGAGGCGAGTCCCCATAATGCATGTGACTATACAGGTTTTCTTATTTAATGCCCAAAATCCTGCATAAACATGTATATCATTAAGACAGATTCTAGAGTCCTGCTAGTAGTGTTGGGCATAGAAGTGCTTTGACCTAAACATTGGCATAAGCATGCCACATGCTCACAGCAACAATGCTAGCATGCTAAATTTGAGGTATAATGTTTACTGTTTTAGTTTAACATTTTAGCCAAGTAGCACTAACACAATGTGCTGCTAAGGGGGATTAGAATTAGTTTTGCAGGACATAAAACAAAGTATTGAACACATTAAAATTCTGACCTGATGATGGCGCTAGATGAAAAGTGAAGCAATCACCACAGTCATTGGACTTTTAACCAACTGTCTGACTGATCAACACTGTCTTCCCTAGCGCCACACCATTAGCATGGCTAATATTGTTGAAATTTAGTTAAAATGCTGCAACGTGGCCTTAAGAAAATAACACTTGTTTTTAAAATGGCCAGTTTGAATTTGGATTTGAGGCTCACTGCACAGCACAAGCTTCAAGTTCACTGCATGTCAGCTAGTTGTACTATAATTTGATTAAATGCAAATTTGAACAAAAACAATATCAACGAGGTGAAAGTGATGCGCACAGTTACAAACTTAGTTAGAGAATTGTCACCTACTCTGCACTTTCTACAGAGCTTTCTAGCCTCTTTTAGCTCATTGTTTTGCTTTTACAGCACATTGACAGGTTTCACAGCGCTCTCATCAACCTTGTTTCCAGCCGCAGTAGGCAGCCCACAATATGGTACCTGCCTACCACCAAATGGCAGACATACAGAGTGAGCAACTAGCTGCTGAACGTCTACTGCGGTAGCTAAAGAGACAGATATATTTTTCAGGGTTGGATCTCAGAAATGCTGTAACTTGCAGAGAGAAAATAAAGAGTCCTTTACTTTCTGTTTCATCTAATCAATAGTTTGTGGACTTCCAGTCGTCCTGCTGGTGGCCTGTTTACATCTTTGCTCTCTGCGTTTCCAGGTGTGGCTATCAGGGAAAGCCCTGTTGATGCCGCTTGCCTGTGGCTCTCAATATTAGCTGTCAGACCGAGTGACTCACTTGATCCATGTCTGACTATTAATGAGTCAAACACACAGACAAACAGAGGGATGTAGACCTACAGAGTACACATAGCTGCACCCAAGCATGGGGAAATTATGTGCTAATTGCTTTATGCTGAAGGACACACACACACACACACACACACACACACAAAGAGAAATTGAGGGCATTCCCATGTGTTGGTGACTCAGTGTCTGTGAGCGACAGACACAGACTAAAGAATGTAAACAGAAGCCGTTGCCGGTTCAAATCCCTGCAAAATGTGAGAGAACACGGCGTGGCTCTGTGGCTTTCACCCTGCGTGCACACGAACGATACCAGCTGCTGTTTACTGTTTACACTTCATCTACCCGCGGATGCCTTTACGCACAAAGTCTTCCACTTTGACACCACCCTACTGCACATTCTTCTGTCTCAGCTACTGAAAGACAGCCGAGTAATCAAACCAGGTTGTTAAAAAGCAGACAATCATGTCGTGAAAAGGATTCATTTGATGTTGATGGTTTCGGTTGTTTCCTAATAGTGTCCTTGGACATTTCCTGCAAACAACCACAGTTAGCAGTGGAATGTGACTGAAGTACATGTGCTGTGCTTAAGTACAAATCTGAGGTATCTGCATTGTACTCGATTGTTTTTCATTTCATGATGCTTTATACGTCTTTTCCACTACATTTCTTCTCTACATTTATCTGACAAATTTACAAAAGATTTTACATGCAAAACATATGAAGAGCCAAAATATGTAAAAACCCAGCAGTATATAAAATTTGAGGTCAACAATATGTTGAGTTATCGATTATCAAGTCAATTAGCAACAAATTAGCAGCGACTTTTGACAACTTAACCGAGATGACATTTGCAGGTAGGTTTATATGCTGTTTGATGTGCTGCAGCTGAGCAGCTAATCAGCTATCTAGCATGCAGGGGCATATGCATAGGCTCTGTATGGACGTCTGCGTACCTCCATTTATTTATTTTTTTGCGTGTCCACTGCGCTACGACAAGCCACAAAGTACATCTGCCAGGCCTGGAATTTTGCAATTTTAGGGGCAAGGCCACTTGGCCTGCAGTGTGGCAATTTTTTTGAGGGCACAAAGGCCACATGTCAGGGCATCAGGGCTGAAAGTGAAAAAACACGTTTTGAGTAGAGTTAATTCAACGAATCAATTTCTAAAAAGCATTAATGCATTTTTAGTAAACAGTGTAATACCTCTAGTGAAATAAAAACACAGTTTTTATAATATGGGACATTTGTTTGTAATTCATATTTACAAATAGGTTTAGGATCACATACTATCAGTATAATAACTGAAGCCTCAGTCAGGGCACTAAAATGTGCTTTTATGATGTGTTACAACTTATTAGCATGGATAGCTGCTTTAACATGTTATGAAGTAAATGTTGATTGCACAGCGTAATGGCCATAGAATAATGACCCCATCAGCATTTAGATTTGTTCCCTATAAACCTTGCATTCACTCTGCAATTCATTATCTGCCACCGGGCACAAAATCTCCCAGGAAAATGATGGCTGACTGGCGTTCGAGTCAGAATGGCAACTCTGTACCATATTTCCTGTTTTTAACTTCCTATTTAACATTTTATTTTCCTTCTGTCTCCATTATAGACCAAATGATTGAACAAACTCGTGTCTTGTGTTGTTGGTAGTTGAGGAAAACGGAAAGTGATCTGGTTGTCTTTGCGACAGAGGTGCAAACAATAATGCCACCTGGAAACACTGTGGAAACCCTAAACAAGTTTAAAATGTATTTATTTATTTGGTAATAAGTCCCTGATTCTGCACTGTCCTTCCAGTATCTCATATTTCCATTTCTCTTATTCTGTACAACTTGAGATACATTATTTGTGTCATTTCATGTTTTCATATTAATTATACATGGTGTAATTTTCTCAGGAGGCTGTAATGGTCTAGTTGCACAGCAGACATTTTGACTTGTCACGGCAGGAAAAAGGGCAGGTGGACTTAATGACAGCGATGATGGCTCAGTTCCATTAAGTGTCCCAGTAACAGTTAGCCAGCACAAACAATAGCAGGGCCTCAGCAATCATTAATACATAGTTCAATTAAAGTTTCCTGCTATGACATGTCAGAGTCGGTTGTGCAGCCAGTCCATTCTGGTTGGTTTTTGCATCCTGTATAACTCCAGTACTTCAATATGTCACTGTGACTTAAATGCCTGACAAATGCCTGTGACAGAAACATAGTATGTTACAGTATTCCAATACATTTTGTGTTGACAGTGTGAGGGTAATTCATCACTTTTCTAAAAGACAAACCAGTACAGTAGCATAACAGTACCATACATTATCTTCCGCTTATCTGGGGTCGGGTTGCAGTGGCAGAGGGCTAAACAGGGTATTCCAGATTCCCTCTCCCCAGCAAACCTTTCCAGCTCCTCCAGGGGGATCCCGAGGCGTTCCCAGGCCAGATGGGATATATAATACCTCCACGAGAGTCCCTCCAGGATGTCCGAGCTCCTCACCCTCGATCTTGAAGGCTGAGCCCAGCCACTCTAAGGAGGCCTTGTCTTTTGGCCTCTTGTATCTGCGATCTCATTCTTTCGGTCACTACCATACTCATGACCACAGGTGAGGGTTGGAACGTACATCAACTGGAAAATCAAGAGCTTTCCCATTCGGCTCAGCTCCCTCTTCTCCTCAACGGTCCGGTACAACGCTGGCATTACTGCTGATGCTGCACCAAACCACCTGTCCATCTCACGCTCCATGCTCCCGTCACTCGTGAACAAGACCCCGAGATACTGAAACTCCCTCGCTTGGGGCAGCAACGGTCCCAAAAATGTGTTAATTTATTAAAAAATAAAGGTAAAACCCTGGCCTGAATCACTCACATAAAGCAGCCTTGATATGAATAAAGTTTGCTTTGATTTCAGCAGTTAATACTATCACCAAGCCGTTTAGTGGAAGTACTAAAAGCAACACCGGTACTCATAGTAAAAGTAGCTACTGAACATTAGTAAGAACAGTCATGTCAGGGGGGGGAGTGTGTGAGAGTCAAGTTGATTTTCCTGTGTGTGTTTGTATGCTTAAAACACCTGTGGTGTGTGTGCATGTGTGTGTGTGTGTGTGTGTGTGTGTTCCCACTCATTCATTCCCGTCACTGCTGCTGCTGCTGCTGCAGGTGCTTCATTCAGCCTCATTCATAAATCCAGGCTGTGGTGGAAAAACAAAAGGAAGGATGTTGCACTTCAGCGGAGCAAAGAATGGACACATTGTGTCGCCACAACGCCACGTCCACCGCACATTTCTCACACTTTTCATTTTAAAGTGGACCCGAGGCTCGACTTCACAATGTTGGGAAACCAGTGCCGAGTTCATTTCCACACAGCGCACACCGTTTCTGCTTCGGAAAGACACAAATCCTGACCCGCGTTTTGTCATCAGTCAGCAGCTGGGAACATGTGGCACGGAGAGCCGAGTGTCTTTTCACTTCCATTCACTAACGTGTCATTGTTGTCGCTGTTGAAATGTGATGACATGCATATAAGGCAGAAAAATTAATCCCATTATTTGGCTCCCAAACGGTACATGAGTAGTGCGGCATGAAAGAGGAGCATCTTTTTGTGAAGTCAGACCGACAGTGTTGTATGATGTTGCTATGGTTACTATGGTTTTGCACTTAGTGTCTTTTGGCCACAAACAGCCGATGGACAAACACCTCAAGTGATGAATGTTTGCTGTGACAACTTCAGCTCAGCTTAAGCCCGGCTCAGACTACAGGAGCGATTTTGAAATCGCGTTGCGCCACACACATGAGGAGAAACGCTTTACATTGAGGAAAGAAAAACTGAAGGCTAAACGTGTCTGGGGGAGAAAATGCGGTCAGACAACATGGGTTGTCTATCCTTCAGCGGGAGTTGGAGGTGAGATTCACATAGTTAGTATGCTAGCTAACATTAGCCTCAAGGGCTAGAATGTTTACCGCTGTCTGGCAGCACCGTCAGCTGATATCACTCTCATTGGTTAATGTGATTCAGCTTGGAAAGTACTGACGTACTCATCCTGATTTTAAATCCTAAATATCAAACATGTTAATCGGGGAGACCCCGATGAGTCTGCGAGCAGTTCGGGAGGTTTAAGACTGGATCTGTAAGTCTCTCGCATGACTAGATAATCTGGGCCGAGCATCGGTACCAACCGAGGTCCCAGAGCAGAGTTCTCCTCCGGCTGTCGGGACGGATGACTCGGGGTTAAATCAGCCCGAAACTCCTGTAGTCTGAGCCCGGCTGTAGACAGAATGATTTTCTAACTTACAGAACACCAATTTTACTTCTTACTTACATTTACATAAGTCAAATGGACACGTATGCGCTTCAGTTCATGAAACCAAGCTGTGCAAATTTAGTGTCTTTTTGTTAGCATTCATGTTTCCAGTAAATATTGCCTCATGTTGTAATGTAGCAGTTTTTAATGGCCCTCTTGCTTCAGAAATCAAGTTCAGCCATGACTTTTCATCTTCAAATCCAATTTAACAATGATACGTGCAGTGAAATGCTTTGTTGCCCTCTATGTTTGCCTTCATTTAAGCTTCTTTGCTCTGTTTTTAAACATTGCATTAAAGACTTTACAGGTCAAGTGTCAGAGAACATCAGTGAACTTCAAACTCTGTACTGTCCCAAAATGCTTCTTCAGTCTTCTGGCAAACACCTTGTCGCTGCTCCAGAGACCAGATCAAAGCTTTTGATTTAGAACCAAAGAACCTAAAAGTATATTTATGTTATGTATAGGCCTATCTCAACTTCACTATGACTGTTGACAAGTCCCATTTTTACCTGCAAGGCCTGCTACTAGACTTATTACTTCTGCACATATGTGAAAATCATTTTTATGTTATTATTGCACTGTATGTAGCTTCATCAATCTCTTATTTTGCTACATTGGTTGATTTTCAATGGTTTCCGATCTCTCTTCTTTACTCTCTGTGTTGCTGTAACAATCTGAGAATTAAAGAAGTTTTATCTTATTTTAGAAACTACAAACAATTCAGTTCTACAGTATGGCTGCATGTGAAATATGTCTATGTGCATTTAAAATTAATAATAATTCGCTGGAATTGAATATTTTCAATTTGAATACCCATATCAAATAAATGGTGAAACTTATGAAAACATGTTTTTTTCCCACTTATTTTATTGAGGGATAAGAAATTTGTTAAAAATAAAGCACTGATGGGAAAAAAAAAAGAAATAAAGGAGGCTGCTATATAACCAGAAAGTCCCAGTAGCCAGTGCTGTGTTCACCCACACCCAGGTGTAACGACATGTTCATTTGTTATGTATCTGAAAGGCTGATGGGTAAACAGCTCCTTGGATTTAAGTGCTATAATATGTCAATAATGACTCCACATTGAGCCACACGGAGGCCATGACTGACTCACAGACAAACACGCAGTGTAACACTTACCTAACCTCACCTGGACGTATATTTATTTCTGCCCTTCCATTCTTTAGAAATGACTCATTGGTGTCCCAATCAGATCCCTGGTGAGTTTGGCAAATCCCCCCCTGGTCTCCCTTTTCTCCACACCCTGGGACACTCACGACCACACGGCCTGCCCTTTAACCCCAGCCTGAGTCACCTCGCCCTGAACCAGCCATCGCCTCAGCCCACAGGACTGCCAATCCGACAGCCACAGGCATGCTGTCTTAAGCTACGCTAAGCTGACAATAGTCTTCAGGATTACCCTGTGATGAAACTGTGGTTTGGAGAGGTATGAGGGAAGTTCTAGAGTATTTACACCCCTTTTCCTTTTGATCCAGCAGGATTGTTTTTGAATGGTTTCAACTTGTTGAGCTGCAGGCTGATCGAGTGCGGTCAGACTCCACCGAGAGCAACGCTAGGAATTAGCTAACTCAGGTTTTTGACGTTCCCGGATTGTTAGTGGTGGTGCGATTTCTCTTTAGATGAGCCGATGAGCCGTCTCGTACACAAATAAACGCACTGACTAACACCTACTCACCAACACACACACACACACATCGATATAGAAACTGATTCATAGGGTATAAACCAGCATGGAATCACAACACGTCTGGTGTCAGGTTAAATATTCGTGTTTTCACTAATGCCATAGCAAGCGAGGACCATCTCAAGACTGAAGAGCTTCACAGTGACCACAAGTAATATCAGATGAAGAATTTGACGCAGAAACAGAAACACACACTCTTTCTCAATAGCTTCCTGATGTTTTCCCTATATTCTAAAACGAATGATATCCTCGACCGTACAAAACAAATAAGAAACTGATAAAAACCGATGATGACTGTCTCGATCTTTTGAGGCTGTGCATGGCTCCTAAACTTTGGAGCTCTCTTCCAGCGAACTTAAGATCTGTGGACACCTTTTAAAAGAGCAGCTCAAGACTCAAGGTTTTTTTTTTGTCTAGTTTCTGCTTTATGTGCTTTATGTCCACATGTATGTTTATACATCATTGCCTCTGTGAAGCACACAGTGACACCTCTCGAAAGGTGCGTATAGGCCTATGAACAGTTATAATAGTTTCTTGTTATAGTAATAACATAAGAGTTACTACAGCGAGTGGTTTAGATCACATGGTGTAGTTTAGATCATGTGATAGCCTGAGCTATCTGCTGATGGAAACTGTGTAGGATATATGTGGTAGTAAGAGGAGCTTTGACTTTTTCAACACTTTCGTTCCCATGCGGTCGAGAATAAACCTTCATGCTCCACTTTTAGAAATATGTTTTATGGACAAGGATAAAGGGAGACAGGCTTGAAAAGGAGGCTGGAATCAAGACTGGCACAAATCAAGTTTATCACATAAAGTACATTTTGGGTAAAATGAATAATTCTGTCTGAGTATATTATTTTAATCACACCAGTTTCAGTATGAGATAATTGGTTACACATTAGGCCGAATGCAAAATGTCACTGTAGGGTCTTTTTTTTTTAACTTCGAAAACATAGTATCTTGATTACTACTGTATATTTGTATTGACAGCTCCTCCTTTTCATGCTGTGTCTCACTTAATCAATGAAATTTCTGGTCATTGATGCCCGCTCTGTTCTGACAGGGAGCTCGCAGAACAGAGCCACACCGCCAAATATAACTTACTGTACATGGTAGGCCTAATTTAAGTTTCTTAAAGGTACATCCCTTACGTCACCATGTAAAGACAACAAAACAGAAAATGGACCTCATTCGCAATTTCACCTGGCTCACATACCCAAGTCAGTACTCCTCGTGGCATTTGTATAAATCATACTTCAATGATTAATTATACTAAATTATACACGTAAGGTTCTATGCTGAAGCTGTTCTTTATGAGACATATAGGGTCATATTTTTTGCTCACACCATATATCATATCAACAGACTCTTTGTCACTTACATATTCACAGAAACACATTTAAACCGTTTGACCTAAAACGAAATATATCAAACAAGAACACAACCAGATGCACGAAAGGATGGTAACGCACGCACACGCACACGCAGTCACAGATCAGATCTATGGTAATGACAGAGCAGTCGGGTTGGCAGGATCCGTTCTGTACTGTCGCCCTCCTTCATCCAGATTTGACTCAGACCCACCATGTGTGTGTGTGTGTGTGTGTGTGTGTGTGTGTGTGTGTGTGTGTGTGTCCTTGAGGGACATTTTGTAATGACATTTTTAGAAAGTGATGACATTCTGTCCCATCGTGTCCTCACTTCTTCAAAGAGCTGTTTGAGGGTTAAGACTTGGTTATAGGGTTAACGTTATGGTTTAGGGCTAAGGGGATGTATTTTATCCGTGAGCGTCCCCACAACTATAGAAGCATAAATGTGTTTCTGTGTGTGTGTGGCAGGATGTCTGAGTATTCCTTTCTACTTTCTGCTTTGAAGTTTCAGCAGATTCATCCCACTTCTCTGCTGCACCAGCGCACACAAACAAAAACACACACGCACAGATGTTGTGAACATACTCATTCATCAGGCCGATCAAAAGATCGAACACACACACACACACACACACGCTCACACATGTGAACCCACACATGAACAAAACTAATCCATCATGCAGCACACAGAGACATACAACAGAAACTGTGTGTGTGTGTCTAATAAACAGGCCTATAAATAACATGAGAGGAGGAGACACACAGCATTTCTGTTTTGGTTTGATGTTTTGTCGCTGGAAGATCCTGCAGACACACAAACATCCCCAACAGTAATTACCGTCTCCACGGACACTGACGACTGATGAGCCCCCTGTTGGCCAACTGCAGGGTCTAGGAGGGGACGGGGACTTTCTAACTCATCACGCAACCCTGAAGCAACGAAAACAGGTGAAAGTCCAGTTAAAACCTCCGGACGTGTGTCCACTAAGTTATCCGCCTGTTTGTCTGCGTCACATTATGTACATCTGAAAAAGTAAAACGCCAACGCCGTCACTGGCACTCCCAAGAGTCTTTGTCTGCACAGATATGAAAACATTACATGACAGAACCCATTAGGAAATCAATGGCTGAGAAATAAAAATTTTCCTCAAGAAATCTGCTCAATTGATCCTTAAATTAATGGGTGTTTTTTTTTTCTTTTTCCAAACGTTCCTTTTTACCCCAGATCTTTAGAGAAACACAGACTGAGCTACACACTGAAACAACGTATCGTATTATGTTACAATTATTTTACAACAACAGTCAACACACAATAGTTTAATCTTCATGGTAAAAGCATTGCACACTAAAAGTAAACATCTCAAATGTTGTAATACATCATGCAGCACATTTATCAGATTAAGACAATATTGTATATGTTTACCGCTTGATTTGAATAATTGTGGCATTTTAAAATAATAATAATTTCATCATATAAAGTTGTCAAACAATAACGGAGACTAAGAAAGACTTTTATTTATTGAATATGCTGTCTTACTGTTAATACAGAAGATGTAGTCATGCAGTCCAAAGTTTGTTTTTAATTAAGACTCTAAACCGTATTTTAATCAAGTTTAATCATCTAAAATTAGTGACATAAATAAAGATGGCCGATGCGTCTCCCAAACACCCTTCCACCCAATCGTGAGCAGGGCTCAGCTGTCAATCATGATGTTTCAGCCCCTTTTTATAGCATTAAATAACTAATTAAAACCAAACTGAT
>JBBPCS010002130.1:0-13960 GCA_037974645.1 Hollardia meadi
CACACACACACACACACACACACACACACACACACACACACACACACACACACACACACACACACACACACAGCTTAGTGGAGGATGCTGTATTTACAATTCGGGTCACACAGGCAGAGATAAAAACACACCGTGGCGAACACGGGTCAGTGGTGCTGCCGGTGCTTCTAATGCAGAGCACACACACACTTACACACGATCATATACACACTCACACACACACTCGGGGCAGGTACACACACACACACACACACAGTTTGATGGCAAAGCATCACTTATGATGTTTGTAATGCTGAACACAGGCTCGGCTTAACACTGAACATACACACAGAATCATTTACGATACTTTACACACACACACACACACACACACACACACTGGTCATTCCGCTGGCTGCAGATGAACCATGTGGGCGCAAACAGAAAAATAACAGAAGAAGAAGAAGAAGTCCGTCTAAACTTCCTGTCGCAGACTTGTGCGATGTGTGTGTTGCTTCAAGGTGAATTTAACTTCCAATAACCCGAAGCGTTTGATTGGTGGAGCTTGTTTTGGTGGAGGGGGGGTTGAGCCTGGGCGGCAAAGCTGAGGGAGAGAAAGTCTGTGACGGACTGCAAACGGCACACAGACAGGCCTGCTTTCACATCACATTACATCACTCCACACACACACTAATGTGCGTGTGTGCTTTGGGATGGTTTGGGGGCATGTGCATGTGTGTGTGTGTGTGTGGCAACAAATTTATGTGCATTCAAATCTGTGTTTGTGTGCATTTCTGTGTTGTGCAGCTAAGAGAGGAAAGGGTTTGGGGACATGACTGTGTGACTGCTGTATGTGTGTGTGTGTGTGTGTGTGTGTGTGTGTGTGTGTGTTGCTGTCCAGGGGGGAGATCTTCTTCTGCTCCAGTTATAGCAGTCAGACACCAGCACAGTCCTCCATGGTCCACTTCCTGTCCATTTCCTGTTGACCTCTAACCCCTGCTGGCTTAGTTGAGGTCCGGAGGGTTTGGATGGTGTGTGTGTGTGTGTGTGTGTGTGTGTGTGTGTGTGAGGGGAGCCCCCCTGTGCACCTCAGAGGCATAAAAGCCGAAGATAAATGAAGCGAAAACGAGGACGACTGAATTCTTTTCCCTCTCTGTTGACTTACACAAAATAACAAATAATATCAATATAGACCAAAACATGCCTCGATAAATATCACATATTTATTCATGAAAATTAAACTTGAATGATAATCAGAGAAAACGTGCAATATTCTATAAAGTTCATGAATTGAATAGTGAAAAACATGCGCTGACCTGACCCACAAACTGTACACCGATCAGCCATAACATTAGAACCACCTGAATAACATTGTGTAGGTTCCTCTTTTGCTGCTAAAACAGCTCCGACCCGTCGGGGGTCCACCAGACCTCTGAAGGTGGTCTGCTGTGGCACCAAGACATTAGCAGCAGATCCTTTAAGTCCTGTAAGCTGCGAGGTGCAGCCTCCATGGATCCGACTCCTTTGTCCAGCACATCCCACAGATGCTCGATTGGGTTGAGATCTGGGGAGTTTGGAGGCCGAGTCAACACCTTGAACTAGTCGTCGTGTTCCTCAAACTATTCCTGAACCATTTCTACAGTGTGGCAGGGCGCATTATCCTGCTGCCATTAGGGAATACTGTTTCCATGAAGGGGTGGTCTGCAACAATGTTTAGCTGGGTGGTGTCAAAGTGACATCCACATTAATGGCAGGACCCAAGGTGCCCAAAGCATCGCACTGCCTCCACCGGCTTGCCTTCTTCCCATAGTGCATGCTGGTGCCATCTCTTCCCCAGGTAAGTGACGCACTTGGCCGTCCATATGATGTAAAAGAAAACATGATTCATCAGAGCAGGCCACCTTCTTCTATCGCTCCGTATCGGCGGGCTAGCCTTCGCATCAATGAACCTCTATATACAGTCAGTGTCACAGACTCTCTCCGCCTCCCGACACTCGTATTTTGAGTTTAATTAATTAACCGAAAAAAGGCAAAACACATAATCAGATACTGAAAACCTGATATCCTGACATCCCTACTTCACATAAGGAAAACATTAAACTTACACCCCCCATATGAAAGGGCTTTTTGCTGCATGTGATGCAGAGTCAGACACAGTTCATCGAATTTAAAAGTCCAAACAGACGAGTGTCGGGAAAGAGTGACTCAGCACAAAACGCTGAACTTTCTGTGCAGGTTCACATGTTGTGGGAGCTTCAGAAGTTTCTCCTGGTAGGTGGTGGTGGGTTGGGGGGGGTCGGTCACATCTGAACAGACATTTAAGTGCAGGCTGACGTCTCGGCTCGCTTTGATGAGGATGACTCACCTCCAGCTTTGCAGAGTTTGCAGACCTCGCTGCTCTTTGTCGATTGTCTCATCCAAACTCGGAGTTAATCCCATTCCTGTCTTTCAAATCTCAGCGTCAGCTACAAAGACGAAATCTTTCGGAAGGATGTCAGTTTTCACGAGTTTGTGTTTTTTGCAGAGTCGTGCTCTTTTCTTGACTGTCAGGCCTAAAACACAGGAAACAGTCGAGCTTTTATTACGGTGATTCATCTATTGACAGAATATCAGGAGCTGTTTTAATAATCCAATAATCATCTTTTTCAATAATGTCAAACCTTCTTCAGCTTCTTTAATGCGAGGAATCTTTGTTTTTGACTGTTTGAAGTCATTTTAAATTGAATCTTTTTCTTTGGCGTCAGACAAAACAAGCTATTGGAGTATGTCACCTTGGACTGCAGGAGGATGTCACACAAAATATTCCCACATTTTAAAAGACAAAACCAGGAAAATAACCAGCAGATTGTTTGTTGTTCTCAAACTACTCATGAGCACGAAGGTTTAGAAATCACACTCGAGGGTGAAAAAATGGATGTGAAAATGAAAGAACCAGGCTTCGGATTTCATGAATTTGCACTTTTCCATAGCACACATACTCCATGTGTAGGAAACCTGCAGTATTAGTACAGAGTGTACAGTATCCCAGCAGGCTTTGATATTCCCAGATGCTCTGTTCTTAATTTTCGTCTTCTTTTGTGTATCATCTCCCTTTCTGCCACTGCGACCTCCTAATTTCCCCGCAGGGATCACAAAGTTTCATCTTCTCTTATTAAACTTAATTTGCACAGTGTGTGTGTGTGTGTGTGTGTGTGTGTGTGTGTGACAAGGAGACGCAGCCATGCGGTAAATTGTCCTTGTCATCCGCGTGTCACCAGCAGAGTCGGTAACCTTAACGAGGACTGTGCGTCCGCTCGGCGGGCGGGCGGGGTCTCTGAGGGCCGCAGTGTGGCGTCCTCATCTCACAGCCGGAAATGGCCGTGACGCCTCCCGCGGCTCGGCGGGGAGGACGCCGCTGCCGCCGCCGCCGCCCGAGCCTGTGTCGCCTGTGCTAATTAGTTGTGAAGGCTGTCCTTCTGCCGCTGTGGATTTACAGCTTCACTGGGACAGCCGAGGGTCCAGTGCCTTGCTCAAAGGCACCTCGGTTATTAGTGAAAGGTTAGTAAATGAGACATGCTGCCATTTTTAATTCTAACACGCTCAAACAGGAACATCTGCTCTTTAAGAGCCTGTTCGTAAATTCTCTTTTTTAAATGTTTTTTTTCTGCACAATTGAATGTGTTTCTTGTACAAAAGGTCACGGTGCCAACTCGCAAAGCATTTCATAAAAACTACAAGCATGAACATGAGATTAAATGACTTGTTTAAAGCTTTTCTTTTGAATTGTGGGAAGTCAAACGGTCCAGAGGGAATGTTGGCACTGTAATTTTCTGCAAAATACTGATGTGTTTAAACTATATATTTCTTTTTGTCGCAGTTTTTCTGTTGTGGCGGCGCTGTGCTTCAGGTCTGGTTAGGTTTAGGCACAAAAACCTCTGGGTTAGGGTTAAAAAAAGATCGTGTTTTTAGTTTAAAATACCTGCTTTTGTTGCCACGAACAAGCCTGGAAACTGTTGTAACATTTCACCTACCTCTGTTGTTGACAAATTAGCCTCATAAGCATCTAATCTGAACGTAATATAATATCATATAATAAAAAACAGGAAATGAATGGCTGTTTAAATATCGTACTTTTGAATCTCTGGGGGAAGCGTTTGAGTGTTTAAGTCAAACGTCTTGAGTCCAAGCGAAGTGACGAGTCATTCGGACTCTAATCCGAAGTCATGTGACTCACCTCTGTTAAAGACGCACTGTAGTCATGTCATTTCCATCTGGCTGAGATCGGATCACATTATAAGCCTCCATATGGCGTCTGGCTGCTGTGTTCTGCATACATTTCTACACCTGCGTTACCGGGAGCGTTTCCTTCTCCAGCTAAGACATTCACAGGTGGGAATGTCGGGGGGCGGGGGGCGGTGTACATCCTGTAAACGACACCTCGTCTGTCACTCAAAACATCTCGTTCTTCACAGGGCTTTGATTTCTTTTCCTTCACTCTCTCTCGTTGGCTTCCATCCCACCTCATCTCTCTCTCCATCTCATAGTATCTCCTTTGTAAACGGATCCTCGGCCCCGGCCTGCATTTGCATGGGCGGGAGCCAGTAAGGCGTTTGGCTGGAGGGACGCCTGAGAGAGGAGGAGAATCTCATTTCCATATATAACGAGGCCTTTTTTTCTGCAGGCAGCCAGGGAAACAGAAAAACACGGGAAAATGGATTTATTTATGTATGGTTTTGTCAGAGATTTCCCCCAGCAGTTGAAGTCAATCCAGGAAGGCAATTATGCGTTGGATTGCGAGTGAGTGAGAGAGATTTCTTTTAATTTTATTTTGTCTTTTCAGCTCACTGTGCCTCCCCAGAAAGGGGGAATAGAAAAAAGAGCGTGTGATGAGTTGACGAACCGAGCCGATGATGATGATGAGGCGGAGGAGGAGGAGGTCGGGGCGATTCCCTCACTTCTTCTTCTTCTTTTGTTGCTATCAAAATTACAGCCTCTCATCTGCTTCCTCCTTTTTCTTGCGCTTTCTCAGAGAGGAGGAGCTGTGGGGCAACAAACTAACCAAACTAAGACGCCGGCTCTTATTCGTCTGTTTTTTTTTCTTATTCTCTCTCTCCTCTCTTTTGCATTTTAGTCCTCTTTTATTAAAAAAAAAAATCTTATATTCTCCAGGATTTTTTTTTTTCCTTTTCTAATCTGCGATGCAAAAGAATTAAAGCATAGAGCCGAGCTGTTATCTCTTGCACACAGCATGAAGGAGAGAGAGAGAGAGAGAGAATAGGCGAGAGCTGAATAATGAATCAAACACACTCCGAAGCCTTATACAGTTCCTATACTTCACCTTAAATATTGAGAGGCCTACTTCTCCACCCACTGCTCCTTTCAGGCAAACAGGAAAGTGGAAACTTTGGAGAATCGGCCGCATGAAGGACGGAGGATGTCTCCATCCTGTTTGTCTCCTCTCCCGCCGCTCTGACTGATGTTGTTTTGCAGTTTTACACCCCGCTCGCCCGCTGACATTTTGCATAATGTGGACCGAGCGACTGACCGAGCAGCTGGACGGCTCCTGATGAATGCTGGGAAGTCGCAGTGTGTGTGTGTGTGTGTGTGTGTGGGGACGGGGGGGGGAGACATCAGGAGGAGTTTGTAAAAACTGTGATATATATTTAGATCAGCGGTTCTTTGCAGCAGGAACATGTGATGACAAAGCGTTCTCATCCCAGCTCGTCACATATCGACGTTTTGTCTTGCGGCCTTCTTGTCATTGCTTGCCGGACGAAGCACCAAGCCTTCCCTTCAGCGTCTCGAACCGATGCACAAAGGCTCGCGTTACTTTGGTTAAGTTTAGGCACAAAACCTACGTGGTTAGGTTCAGGAAATGACTGCTGACACTTGGTTTCAAACTGGACGTGAACTCCGGTCTCCTGGGTGAAAGTCGTGTGTGTAAGCCCCCTTTTGGCGCTTTTGAAAATACAGTACGTCGCGCTGCATCATCTACTGAAGTCGTCTGATACTGACGCGGACGGCTTTAACGGGCTCGATTGTTAATTGTGTGTGCGCAGCGAGCACCCGGCATGTTTCACACTTGACGTGACAACACGCCATCGCAGCTGTTTGATGTTCACAAAGAGTCTAATACTCAAACCCAAGGCTCCATGTTTTTATGGTTTTATTGTATTAATAAGTAGGCAGGTCTTGTTACTTACTGATCTAGTAGAAAGAATGTGGGTTCTGAACCCTCTCAAGTCCCGGTGGTAAGAGGAGACACATATCGACGGGGGAACAGATTTCCACACAACACCGGAGCTCTTTCCATCCAGTGAATGCCCGTCTGTTCGTCCTTGTTTTACCTCGGTTTCTATCACTCTCCTTCTCTGCAGAAAACTTAAATACAGTCCTGTGAGTGTGACTGTAAGCCTCCAGAGTTTAAGGTTGAGATAAATAAATCTGGCGGCTTCAGTGGGAGCCTAAATGCCTCGCTCTAGACAGATGAGCCTCTGCAGCGCCCAGAGGCTCTGCGGCCGATTTCCAGTGAAAAGCTGTGAACTTAATGCCGCTGCCTGGTTGAATAATGGTCGATAACGGTCGGAGGAGGTAAGAGCTGATGCGGTGGCACCTTAAAGCTGCTGCTGTTTAACATATGGCCAGGTGCTAATGGAGCCCTCCAGACGCTCCCGTTCTGCGTTGTTCAGCGCCCGTGGTGAACTTGCAGCAGCAGCAGCAGCGACGTGAGACTTCACAGCTTCCCGGAGAAGATAATCTGATGTTAATTACCTCGGGGTGCCAATAAATCACTCGCAATCATGTCATAAACATGAAGGGGCCCTTCATGCATCATTATAACCTCACAGAGACGAGCGACTGCACGAGCGAGCGCGGGGCCTTCCGCCTTTGCATAAAAGTCCCTTCATTATCCCGCCCCCATCATTTCCCTCACATGACAGCCAGGGTTTGTCTTTAACAGCCTCCATCATGTCTTTCCCCACATTTACTCAAATCACAAAGTGCCTCCTGGCTGAGCCGAAGCTCCACACGGAGCTCCATAAAGCAGCGTTAACGTGGCCGGAGGACAGAGGCTGGAGGTAATTACAGACTTTTCAGCTCTTCATTATAATCCATTACTCTACTGATGAATTTAGAATCATTTTGTGAAGTGATTAATTAAATTTTCATCTAAATTATCCATCCAACTACTTTCTATATCCTCTTTATGCTCTTCAAAGCAGGACAGTTCCTCTCCCAGCATGCTCTGGGTGAGAGGCTGGTCTGGTGTTACAGATGGTCGTTTAAATGATAAAATACTCAGAATGCACCCCTACAATTGGAGAATCAGTCACAGATGATCCCTGTTCACACTTTTGATCTTTATAACATCACAGATCATGCTAGTCGCCAGTAATAACACAAAATTATGAGACTTTACCAGCTTTTATGGTTTAGATTTAGTGTGTGCAGCTGCTCTGCAGGTGGACGCTAGTTTAAATAGATCATTTTATAATTCTAACTGACAAAATCTCACCAGAAGGTCCACTTTGTAGATTTGTGCTGTGCTTGTAGATGACACCATATGCATTTGATCATGTGATATAGCAGAAAGCTCCAGCAAAAGCATGCAGGTTGATTTTGATTACGTTTCTTCGTGGTTCACTTTTTCAATTTCATGTTGTGGCAATGCTGTGCTTTGAGTCCGGTTCAGTTTAGGCACAACAACACGCGGTTAGGTTTGGGAAAAGATCATGTTTTGCATTAAAGTACCTGGTTTGTCGGCACAAACACGGCTGGAAACTCTCCCAACATGTTCAAAATATCCGTTTTTGGTGCCACAAAGAGCTTCAAAATGTCCCGACCGTCACTAAATTGAGCCGGTTTTTTGGTTGACGTGGTCTCCAACAGTGGTCTCTCGCTTGGCAGCTGTCTCGCCCGGGTGTCTGGTCATGGCCAACCTCTCCGCCCCCTGATGAGGTGGTCAGCCCATGTGCATGTAATCTGAATGTGATATATGACACACGTGCTGTTTCCATGATAATGCAGACCTCGCTCGCCTTTTCCAGAGCTTTCCATCTGATAAAGTTCACAACTCTTAATTCAACCTGGAAACTTCAGATTTGGTTACAGGCACACAAGAAATTATGAGCTAAAATATGCAAGAGAAATAGTTTTTTAAGGGTTTATAATGTTTTTCCTGCTTTATTTCTTTTTCTTCCTCTTCTTCATATTGGCTCATTTGGTTTTTTATTGTGCTTGTGGTCAGGACTCTCTCCAAAGAGCCATCTGGATCTCCAGAGACCGAATATAAAGGTCAAACAAAAAACACTATATGAAATAAAAATAACTCCTCCCTCCCTCCCTCCTTTCTGTGAATCTCCATATCTAACGAGCGTGGAGGTGACTCTAACGACCCGGCTGTGCTAAACGCCATCCAATTAGAGCGTCGGAGGGAGACGAGCGCTCCCTCTGTGTCCTCCGTCTGAACATCTGGTTTGAATCTGTGTCCGCCTGCTGTAATGTTGACCGTGCTGACGGGTCTATTAGGAGCACCGTGTGTTTGTGTTTGAGCTGATACAGGAAATGACAGGGCAGCAGCAGGTACACAGGCGCTCCCGGAGCACCCGTCCACACTGATCAGACGGAACGTGAACTAACCGCGAATACCGGCAGGTTCGTGTTCAGGGACTCGATCACCTGAACCGCTGACTTCCAAGATGGCTGCCAGAGGGCGAGCTGCTAAACATGACTTGAGATAAAGGTGTGCTGCGTCATGATACATGTCATGTATTTACAGAGTTCAACAGGTTTTTATTCTCTTACATGCTGACTTTGTTGAATTCTGTCTAGAACATCAGGATCCTTTTGAGGTTTAAAGTCAATTTGTTGTCATTTAGAACGTAAAATTTATAAAAGATACGTTCGTGGCTTCTGATTGGTTCTTGGTGTTCTTGGCGGATGAAGTATTAAGATGTTTAACTTAAGTAAAAGTACTAATATCATGAGTTAAAAGCACTTTGTTAGACGTAAAATACTGCATTCAAATTCTTGGTAAAAATAAAAGTATGTAATTAAAGTATGAAAGTAAAAGTACTCGCTATGCAGCCAAAGTAAGCTCTTTAGTTGTTCCATTATTATATTTTATGTTAGATTATTATCATTATTGGTGCAGTAACATGTATGATGCATTTTAATCTTGTAGCTGGCTTCAATAAAGCTGATTTTATTCATTTTTATACTGTTGCATTGTTTAATTTACTATATAGCAACGCAGGTTTTTAAAATCTTCATGCAACATTATTAAACTCAGCGAATAAATGCAGTTAAATATAAATTTCCCTTTATAATGTAGTGGAGTACAAGTAGAAACTATCATAAAATTAAAACAAGTAAAGAACAAGAACTTTCTAATTGTACAGTACTTGAGTAAAAGAAGCAAAATGAGGCACATCACTGGTTAAAAACAGCTCAGAACAGTTGTTGCATTTGAGATTTGGAGACACAACGAAGTGGAAAAATTTCCCAAGAAATACACAGAAATATGTTTTTATGTTTCCTTATTCTTTGATCAAGCTGCTTTTGTAGTGTCATGTTTCGGATATTTAGTTCACCCCTTGGATACAATTTGACCTGGACACAGTCGATCTTCCGTAGGATAAATAGGATTAGAGAAGGTGCAAAAATGCTGCAGACATTTATCATGTAAATATGTGAAACTTTTCTTTGAGTGTTATAAACAGAGATATCATATGGTCATCACACACACACAGACCTCGTCAGGACATTGCATTGACTTCCATTCATTGTGTAGACGCTAACCTCAATTCATACCACAGCCCGAACCCCAACCAGATGTCAGAAATGAGGACTGGTCTTTGGTTCCAAGTGGACAAGTTTAACCAGAAACGGTCCCCAATAGGTAACAAAAACATGTAAACACACACACACACACACACACACACACACACACACACACACACACACAAAACAAAACGTTGACGTGAACCTGCACCATCCCTCACCTCTCCTCCTCTGTGAGCCCAGAGTGAGTCGCCTCTCCCTCCGCCGCCGTCTGCCACATTGCATTCTGGGTGTAATGTGCCCCGGGGCGGTATTAGATTTAGCCGGTATCAGCCTTATTTGTTCACTTTACGCCGCCGAGTACACAGCGCGTACACGGCGTACAGTGCAGCTCCTCATCCACGTAGCACTCGGCAGATAAGAGCTTTCCTTATCCTGCTTATCTTACAGAAGATAAAATGCACTCAGAGGCCGAGTGGAAATGAGACGTGGCAACAAAGCACGTCTTTAAACGAGGGAGGTGTTTCTTCATTTGCAATAATGATGGCCTATATAGAGCGTGAAATTCTCCCAACGCACAGTGAGAGCAAACAGTGTGTGTGTGTGTGTGTGTGTGTGTGTGTGTGTGTGTGTGTGCGTGTGTGTGATAGAGGGGTGCAGCAGCGTCATTTGAGTGTAAAAAGTCCAAATAAGTTAGCGCATCTAAATGAGCGAAGGGAAGGTTAAGGAGGGACAAACCTGAATCCCATTTTCTGCATCGCTTCACACGTTCAGAGAAGTGTGTACGACTGTGTCTGTGTGTGTGCAGCGGGATGGGAAAGGTGGCTGATGTGCGTTCACAAGGCCAAATGTTTGACCAGGAGAGCGTGGACGGACATCACCCAGACCGCCGTCTGACCTCTGGGAGTCACACGCAGCAGTTGTTATTCCTCCTCCTGCTGCCGCCTCGGATCCGTCTGCAGACGACGTTTCAGGACGACGGAGTCACCGTCAGACAGCTGCTGAAAACTTTCTACGCCCGAGTATGAGCTCAGAATCTAAAAGGAGCCTTCAGGGAGCCCTTCGCCAAGTGAGAAATCAGAAAATAACAGCAGTTACGTCCTGAAAAACACTGACAGTGAACTGGACTGTGGTTAATTATGGTCCAAAACAAGGTTTCTGCAAACTACAGATGTGTTAGTTTTGAGAGTTTCATTAACATCTCAACGGTGCGTGTCAGATCATGTTCGGATCGGGAGGCGGAGGGTCGGCGGTGGGGTCACACTTCAACCAACCGACAAACCGGATCATTTAAGCAACCGTTGGGACATTTCGTAGCCTTTCCCATCCTCTCCGCTGCACTCGAACGCCTCGTGTTCCTCCTGCCTCTTGTCAGTCTTTGTGACGGAGCGACTGGCAGGTTTGGATTTATTGACAGAAGATTCCCGCAGCCTCCACCTCCTTTTATTTCCTCCTCTCTTTCTTCTCCTCATCCTCCTCCTCCTCTCCGCTGGCGTAGACGTGACAGCACGCTGTGAAGCTCCGTGACAGCGTTTTATTTCCTTTTCTCCCTCTTTTTTTATTTATTTTTTTTCTGTCTCGTCTTGTTTGTGGCTGCTGGTAAATCCGACGCTCCGCACAGAACATCATCTCCTCTTCTTCACCGAATCCTGAAGAGAGCGATTACAGGACCATACCACAAATCACACACACTTTACATCGCCGTTTTCCCAAAGCAGTTTAGGGTGCCAGAGTTTACTTGGATGAGAGTCTTTGAGTCGAATCCGCGCTGATGAAGATCTTTCAGACACTTCAGACACAGTCCATTTATTAAAGCGTTAAATCATCAAATGCATTAATACATGTAAATTGCATGAGCTGAAGTGTGAAGATAATTTTCACCGCAGCGTCTGCCTCAGAAGTGATACTAAAGTCAGGAATTAGCTTTAAAATTCATCAACCGGAGAAAGATGTTGATAAACACGACTGCAGTCTCAGTGTGGCGGTTTTAATCCACCAAACAGGCATTTCAGAGATTAGACACGTCCGCCTGCAAAGTCAATTTAAACATTTAAACGTATTTACTGACGCACAGCTCTGCCGTGCGATTAATTTATCAAAAGTTGCAGTCCTGATACATGATAACGTGATGTGTGTGATCACTCTGACTCCACTATTTATTTAGCATTTTTGAGGTTTTTATATCATTTTGTAGCTTCACAGTTGTGTTCCTTACATCGAAACATTCAAATATTGTCATTTCCTGAACCTGACCACGTAGGTTTTGTGCCTAAACTTAAACAAAGTAACGTTGACCTTTTGCGTCAGGATAGGACACGCGGGGCGAAGGCTTAGTGCGTCGTCCGGCAATGTCCTGCTTCCAGACCTTCCTCAGCTTCCTCTGGTCTTCATCATTAGTCTTCACCAGTGGACGCTGGGTTAATATTATTCTGTAAAACTGTATTATAAGATATTTAAAACAGTAATGAGATATATTTTTTAATCTGATAGCAGTGTGTCGGGAAGTGACTGATAATAAACGGTCTCCTACATTCAAAACTCACGGAGCTATTGTCGGAACATTTTATCAACATCAGACTAACGTATGGAGAGCTTTGAAGTCTGATCAGACACTTAATGAGGAGTCTGTGTGTGTGTGTGTGTGTTAATGTGTGTCGCAGGCATATGGTGTGTGTCTGAACGAGACTCTGCACTCTGCATCCAAATGAGCTACAAAACACACACACACACACAATATATGTCTTCATATGTGCCCTCTGACCCCTCTGCAGTAGAATGTAAACAGACTATAAATAGAAAGGTGTGTGTGTCTGCGTGTGTGTTTGTGTGTGTGTGTGTGTTTTATCAGCACGACCAGCAGTATGGAGCACTGATCTATCCCATAAGTCACTGGGGCTGCTGCTGTCTATTGATCTGGCAACCCTCCCTGACACACACACACACACACACACACACACACACACACACACACACACACACACACACACACACACACACCATCTCATCGGCTGCCAACTCGTTCACAGTAACAGCGTCCGTGCAGATGGTCTGAACTGATGAAGAAAGAGACTCTTCAGCACCAACAATACCACCATCCAAACTCCTCCTCCTCCTCCTCGTCCTCCTCCTCTTCTTCCTCCTCAGTAGATGACTGAAACCGCCGCTCTTCACAGTCTGTCATTGTGAGCTGCTGTCAGTCGACAACATCACTTTATTCATTGATAAACTGTCTCCATTGTGACTCAAATCAGTGGAGAACAATAGAAGCACAATAAACAATAAATAAAGAGAGACGAGCTAACAGATCTGTATAGACTCTGAACACTGATACTAAACACTGTTTCCCTTTGAAAAGAGTCCTCAGAGATTCAAGCTGTGTGTCAGTTTACAGCACCCATTTATTTTTTAGGTCATGGTGCATTCATGTTATGTCAAACTAATCAGAAACATGAGTTCCCAACGGGGAAAATTCACATGAACGCCCCCTCAAGTTGAAACGACGACATGACTTTACAACTTTGACGTCAAACATGGCCGACAAAATGGAATGTTTGGTTGATAAGAAACTTTTTTATAAATTCACATATTGCATATACATTCTTCTTTATGGAACTAGGTTTTAACCATTAGTTGCTTTCCATGTAGAGTGAGCTAGATCAGTTAGCATTAATTTATTAGCATTAACCCTGATAAAACCCTCTTTTTTGTAGCATCCATGTTGTTTCCACTTAAAAGCTCATTAACACACCAAAAGAATAACTTCTAAAGATGCTTTAACACCCACTGAACATCAGCAGCTCTCGCACATTCAGTCCTGCATTACAGAAAGCAGGGATGCTAAGCTAACATTGGCTGCCTGTCTGTAATGGGTTCAGCTGTGGTGACCAGACGTTGAATGAGTCGTCCTGTAGGCTAACGTCAGCTGGCTGTGCGTTACCTTGTGATTCGAATCAAGACACAGAAAGCTAATTGAAGCTAATTTTCATCTTTAGCTGCTGGACTGTTTGTGTTTATTTGCCTCAAGCCGCCCATGTGTTAGCTTTAAGTTAGCTAGCAACAGACTGTGTTTGTGTGTTTGTCTCATTGAAGGTAAAATAAAGATGGCCGACACGAGAGCTCCCCAAAAGTGAAGCCAAAACATGTGGATGGCCCCCTGGTGGCTGGCTGCAGTACAGGTCATAAACCCCTCCTCCTCCATGTTAGCAGATGGGACATGGGC
>JBBPCS010002131.1:0-13959 GCA_037974645.1 Hollardia meadi
CACACACACACACACACACACACACACACACACACACACACACACACACACACACACACACACACACACACCATGCTCTGTGGTGTTAGGGTGTTTCCATGCGGGCTAATTCCTGGAAGGGCTCAGTGTAACGACTGTGGGTTTAGGATCGGTGTAAACGGTCCAGTCTGGTTCACATCCAGCTGATGTGTTTCTGTCCAAAGGTTTGAAAAGTATAATCAATGAGAGGGTTAATCAATAATGGGTCCTCATTGATCAGATGTGATCAGTGAACTCAAGACGCTGTATGATGCTGGTGATGAACAACAGGAGTAAGGAGAGGAAACGACCTCTTGTTTTCTCATGAGAACGAGTTGATTATCTCATTATCTCCTGAGAATGAAGTCATTATTAATGTAGAAATTTATTTTAAAGCATCATTTTTACCTGTGAAAGATTTCTACATTAAATGCCTCGACCTTTTTATTGAGTTATGCACTCACATTCTCCAAAATGTTTCCATCAAAGTTCAAAGCAGAGAAGTCTGTAGTTATATATATATATATATATATATATATATATATATATATATCCTTTATTTAACCAGGTAAAAGCCTCACTGAGATCAAAAATCTCTTTTTCAAGAGTGACCTGGCCAAGAAGGCAGCATAAAAACATTGTTGTCCAAGCCAACGGTGCGTTTCATTTGGTCGACTGTCGCTCCAGGAGGGAGTCAGACAGTGAGGAAGGAAGTCGATGACGTGACTCATCATGACGTGAAAGAAACTTCCAAACTTGACCTTGTCTGTGAACATTTCTGCTGATCAGCAATAAAGACATCAACTCCCATGATCCCACGCTGTGTTCATCTTTGTTTTGCTTTGAATGAGAGGCCCCTGGTGGCAGAAATGACACACTGCGTTTAAAAGCCCTCGAACTGCAGATAATCCAATAATTTCATTGATTGTGTTTAATCGATGAATTAATTAAATGAGATGTTTTAATTCTAATGCTTTTATATTAAATATGAATTATTATTATTATTATTTAAATTCTGTTCTTTGAAAATAATTTCTTTATTTTCTTTTCCTTTTTCTGTCTTGTGGCTTTGGTCTCGTTCTCTCAGCCTGTCAGACAGAACAGAGGGCAGGAAACTCCACAAACTGAATTATGGATAATGTGTTGATGGCGACTCAGGTCTTTGGTGGGACCCTGAAGAGACAAGCAAGCGTTCAGAGTTGCAGGAGTGGCCCAGTGGAGGATCAGGAGGCTCTGCTCCTGTCTGAGCTGTCGAAGCTGCAGGAGGTGGAGCTGTGGAGGCTCCATTGGTGTCTCAGTCAGGACCTCCTGCAGGACTTCCCCCCAATCCCCCCACGCTGGCTCTGGTCCGCCAATGCCCGCAGCACCGCCAAAACCATGCTGAGCTGCTACCATGAGCAGGGGGCGCTGATGATACTCGCCGCGGCCCTGAGATTGCTTGGCCGAGATGATAGGGTCTGCCAGCTCCAACACCACACGGACCCACTGAGACCTAGACTGGCTCCAAGACCAGATCCAGACTTTGTGAAAACTCAGCGCAGGAAACTGATCAGCAGGGTCAAGTGGCTGGACACTGTCCTGGACACCCTGCAGGACCACGGGATCCTGAACACCGCAAACCAGGACGCAATTAACATCTACGCAGTCCAAAAGGAGAAGAACCGCGTTCTGGTGGACCTGGTACTGAGAAAGGGGGAAAAGGCCCAGGAGGTGTTCTACAAGGCCCTCAGCCAATCAGAGCCGTTCTTACTGCAAGAGCTGGAACACAGTCCAATCATGGACAAGGTTTGTAGTCCACATTAGTGAGACACAGAACCTTCACGACACTGAGGTCATGACCCTGATATGTGATGCCATCAGTGTGTCATGACCCTGATGTGTGATGTCATATGTGTATCATGACCCTGATGTGTGATGTCATGAGTGTATCATGACCCTGATATGTGATGCCATCAGTGTGTCATGACCCTGATGTGTGATGTCATCAGTGTATCATGACCCTGATGTGTGATGTCATCAGTGTATCATGACCCTGATGTGTGATGTCATCAGTGTGTCATGACCCTGATGTGTGATGTCATCAGTGTATCATGACCTTGATGTGTGATGTCATCAGTATGTCTTTCCTCTGTTTCCCTGTTTTTATTACCCAGAATCCCTCAGAGACGTCTTTCCTCACAGAGATGTTGGAATTTCTGGTCTCAGATGAGCTCAGATGTTTTCAGTGGTTGGTTAGTGATCACATGACTGGCGAAACCTGCCTGCCTATTGGTGGAGAGCAGCTGAAGCACACAGACAGGCCAACGACCCAGAGACTTCTGGGAAAACATTTTGGACCAAAACAGTTGGAGAGCTTCGCCATGAACATCCTGCTGAAGATCGTCCCAACTCTCAGTACGTCCACTCAAACTGTGCTGAGCTAGGCTAACAGTTTCCCCCTGACTCTAGTCTTAGTGCTAAGCTTGGCTAACAGTGTCCACCTGCTTCCCGTCTTTGTGCTAAACAAGGCTAACAGTTTCCTCCTGCTTCCAGTCCTTGTGCTAAGCTAGGCTGTTTCCCCTGCTTCCAGCCTTTGTGCTAAGCTAGACTGACAGTTTCCTTCTGCCTCCAGTCTTTGTGCTAAGCTAGGCTACAGCTGTCTTAATACTTTATAATGGACACGGAGATGAAAGTGATCGATCAGAAGTATTGATTAAGTTTGTTTTAATGATCAGTTGAAGTCGTGGTCACGTGATGATGTCATCATGCTGCAGGTGTCTGTCTCCGAGGAGAAGTAGTGACATCACAGAGCTCGCCTGACATCAGAGCGGAGACGAATGTGGACACAAAAGTGGTAACAATATGATACACAGCCTGTACATGTCACTGTGATGATGACTGATGATTGGTTAATGTGTCAGATTGATCAGTTTGATCTGTTTAGGTTGAGATCATACCTGAAGTCTTTGAGGACGGCGACATGTTCAGGTAACACACACTGTCTCACACACAGGTTCCACAGAGAACCAGAACAGAACCAGAACAGAACCAGTAAAGAAGCAGAGCTGAGCAGCACAGAGTTATTGGTCAGCAGAGTGAGGCGGCTTGTTATTGGTCAGCAGAGTGAGATCAACTTGTTATTGGTCAGCAGAGTGAGCTCAACTCGTTATTGGTCAGCAGAGTGAGGTCAACTTGTTATTGGTCAGCAGTGAGTTGAACTTCCTGCTGTGAGTGAATGAACTGGTCACCATGTTTGCATTGCTCTGGTTGCTGTCTCTGCAGGTTGCGTTGCCAGCAGCCAGGTGTGTTCCGCTGCAGCCTCACCGGTCTGCTGCTGGAGGGAGTCGGGGATGTGGTCTATCAGACGATTCCCTGGGACGTGGACTTCCTGTCTTCTAAAGGTCTGAGGCCGGCCGGACCACTGTTCAGGTTCACCCTGCTGACAGGATGTTTCCACCGACTCCACCTGCCGCACTGCCAGCTGCTCTCAGGTCAGTGACACACAGCATCAGTACTGTGACTGCAGGGTCCAGGACCAGGACCAGGGACAAACTGTCACTAGACTGATAACGCAGCTTGTTTCTGCACAGGAAGCAGTTTGTGCGATGAAGAGAACGTAACCATCCTAATGTTCCATCACGTTCCCATCATGCTGAGATCAGCTCGTTAATTCTCGACATGTACACAGACTTTCACTGTTTTGTTTTGGACGTTATTGATGACTGCTGAGACGATTGAGGATCAATAACTGTCAATGAAGCCATCTGTCCTTGCGTCCGTGGTTGGTTGAAGCCGAGTTCTTGTGTCTTGCAGATGGTGGTCAGCACTTCCTGTCTGTGGTGCACGTCACTGGGGACAGCATGGACTTCATCACACCTGATCAGGTGACCGAGGGTCACGTGATTATCAACGTGTCGGGCTTCTCGTGTTTCGGTCTGGTGACAGCAGTATCGTCCGGCAGTGCAATCAGCAGCCTGGTGCTGCTCTTCTGTGACCTGAGCAAGCGCTCGCTGTTCGTCCTGCTGCTGCCCAGGAACGTCTGCCTGGCTCAGGTATGCAGGCCCCGCCCACACAGGTGCACACGTCTGATTTTCACTTTCAGTTCTGGGACTTTGAGCTCTGGAATATTTTCAGTTAATGAGATTTGAATTTTGTCTTCAGTCTTCAGATGATTTCTGAATGGAAACATTAACGAATGTTTTTCCTGGTTATCTGTATTGATTACAGCATCTTTAAGTAAAAAAAAACTTTAAAATGACAAAATGACATTAAAACTTCTCCTTAATTTTACTTTGAAAGGAGCTTAATTTCTCCACTTTAAGTGCAGAATGAACTAACAGAAATGAATGGATTTTTATATATCAAGGGGTTTTTAATGAGTAATTTAAGGACTTTTCAGCTGTGAAATAACCATTAGTGTGACACAATCGCTTCATTTCCATTTGAAAATGTATGTAAGACATAATGTATGTATGGTGTAAATTAACTTCCATGTTATTGGGTCAATTTGAAGGAGTTCTAAGGGGATACAAATCCTTTGAAATTGACCAAAGAAGCTCTAAAACTGTGCACAGTGACTGAAACGTAGGACTTCCTGTTCTTGTCAGGTATTGATTATTGGGAGTGTGTGATGTGCAGGTGATTAAGGAGTGGAAGCGGCGAATCAGAGCGGAGTACGTGGAAACGATCCCCGACTGTGAGCTGATCCCAAACCAGATGTACAAACTGAGCGGGCAGCCCATCGCCTTCATCCAGCCGGAGGTCAGTGGAGACATTACAGCCAACTAAACACCCCTTGCCCCCCTGTAGAGCCAGCGTTTAGTTTGTCCGCTCTGGGCTCCTGTAGAAACCTGGTGGTCTGTGTGGAAGAGAAGCTGCTCCCTCGGCAGATTAAACACTAATGAAACATCTGTTCTGCTTTCAGTGATTAAACTTCAGCTCAAAGTCAATGTTACACATTATAAAACACCCGTGTTACCATCTGCCGTCGTCTTCAGGGTCGATGATATTAAAATCCCGGGTTAAGTGGTAAAAACTTTGAAATTGGATTTTTTCCTTTAACCCGTTATTTCATTTTCCTTTTGTTTGACCACAACAGGAGTGCAGGTGACGCATGTCAGACTCGCAGCCTTCGTCCAAAATAATCCCTGAAGTCATTCACTGTTGCTTCTAGTTTATTTGAAGTTAAACCCAAAACCTTAAACTGTAGGTTTGGAGATGCTACTCCCCCTGCCGCGGCCCATGCACCATACGCACCAACTTAGTGCACCATATGCACCAACTAGTCCACCTACCCACAGTTAAAGACTGTTAAAGAATGTGGCTCCTACACACCGGCCTAAGTGATCTCTATAGAATCAATTCATTAAATTAATTACAAAACAGGAGCCATAAATGAATCAATAACTAATAATTTCTCATAGAAAAATAAAGTATATACATTACATCCCTTAGTGATGTCTTTGATTGTAGGAAAGCTTGTCACTCTTCAGTTTCTAGGATGCAGCAGAGCTTGCTATTTGCCTTTCAATGACTGAAGTATTAGTCTGGAGCTTCACTGACCGGACCAGACCTCTTTCATCCGGCTTGGTCTCCAACACTCTGCCTAATGGCCATGACCCCCGAGAAGCAGCAGGGTCAACCACCAGGACAATGTCTCCAACATTCAAGTTCTTCCTTACTTTTGTCCATTTCTATCTTTCTTGGAGCAGCAATAGGTATTCTTTTGTCCATCTATGCCAGAAAAGATCAGCCATGTACTGGACCTGCCTCCAGCAGCGCCTGGCATAAAGGTCAGACTTCAGAAAGGTTCCAGGGGGTAGAATAGGTTGTGTTTTTAGCAGGATGATGTGATTTGGTGTCAGCGGCTCTAGGTCGTGTGGATCAGAGGACATGGTGGAGAGGGGACGGTTATTAAGGATTGACTCTACCTCACAGAAGATGGTTTGTAGGCCTTCATCATCGATGGTTTGCTGATGGAGAGTGGAGTTCAGCACCTGACGGACAGATCTGATGAGTCTTTCCCAGACTCCACCGTGGTGTGATGCTGCTGGTGGATTGAAACTCCACTGGATTCCATCAGGGAGCAGAGCTCCCACCTCTTGAGCTCTGCCTGAGCACCCACCAGGTTTGTACCGTTGTCAGATCTGATGTGCCAAACCTGCAAATAAACCTTCTCAAAGCGTGAATTCATGAGTCTGTATCCAATGAATAGGCTACCTCCAAGTGTACAGCTCTACTACACATACAGGTAAACAGGACTCCATACCGTTTGACCATGCTTCTTCCTCGTCTTACTTCAATGGGGCCAAAATAGTCCAATCCGACATTGGTAAAAGGAGGGAGGTCAGGTAGGATTCTTTCCTGGGGCAAGTCTGCCATTTTCTGCTCACCTGTTTTGCCTTTCACACGCCGACACACAACACACTTGGAGATTTCCTTCCTTGCTACAGAGTTTCCCTTTACAATCCAGTATTTCTTAAGGAGCTCTGAAATATTGTTTCTGCCGCTGTGTCCAGAACGTTCATGGATGTGTTTTAGTATGAGAACTGAAACATGAGCATCTTTGGGTAAGATACAAAGGTGTTTAGTCTCATCAGGCATTGCAGATCTATGTAGCAGGCCGCCAACTCTTATGATGCCCTCATCTAGTTTGGGATCAAGCCTACAGATCTGACTTTTCTTTGGCACTCTAACTGGGGCTGTTTTCAGTGTTGCCATTTCAACTGGGAATGCTTGTCTGTGGACAATAACTGACCTTTCTGGCTGTGAGAGATCTTCCACTGTGAGAAACTGTCCACCAAGTTTGGTTCTGAAAGTGGAGAATTTAGCGCTCACCTTTTGGTTGCATGAGCGAGTAGCGATGTGAGCTAAGGAAAGCTCCTTTCACCTTTTGATGATCAACATCAAAGCATTCTTTAGTTTCAGATACCATGCCACTGCTTTGAGTAGTTTCATCCAATCTGAAAAGAATGAAATAAGATGGTCTGTGGGAGTTTAAGTGTTTTTCACCACTGTTGTGAATACAGCAGTGCCTTTCCTGATTTCTGAATCATCTTGTAACACTGACTTAAAGCCCAATGCTTCCTCCACCGGCCAACTTTCCTTAGGTTTCCATAAGAACTCAGGGGCATGTATCCATCTCCTTTGCTGCATAAATTTGACTGCACTCAGTCCTCTTGAGGCGTCATCGGCAGGATTGTCCTTGCTGCTACATAGGTCTTAAACCTAGTGTGGTCATTTCCAATATACTTAAGCATTGTTTGGCTATCAGTCCAGAAGACTGAGGGTTTTAAGTCAAGGTGTAATTCTTTCTTCAGCATTTTGTCCACCTTCACCAACAATGCTGCTGCTGCCAGTTCCAGTCGTGGTATTTTGATGTGCTTTAAAGAAAGAACTCCAGACTTTCCTAAGACAAAGTTAACATGTATAACATCTTGCATGTTAACCTGCCTGATGTAGCTCACTGAGCCATAGCCGCTTTCACTGGCATCAGCAAAGTGATGCAGTTGTGCACACTTTTGTGCTCCATAGGTCTTAGGCTTCATTCAATGTGCAACATTGAAGCTCTTAATCCTTACTAGACTGTCTATCTATTCCATCCATTGATCAGATATAGTCTGGGGCGAAGGTTCGTCCCATCCAAAGCCTCTTTGGCAGAGCTCCTGTAGCAATTGTTTGGCTGGGAGAATGAGAGGAGCTAGAAAGCCCAGTGGATCAAAGATTGAGCTTACGACAGAAAGTATGCCTCTTCGGGTATGTGGCTTCTGGCTAAGATGGATGTTGAACTGGAATTGGTCAACACACCACTGCAGTCCCAGAGCTCTTTCAATGGGGAGGCTGTCTTTGTCAAGATCCAGTGTCCTTACTTCCTTTGCTCTGTGTTCTTGGGAAATGGAGGCTAGAACTGCTCCCAATAAGGTTCTTACCCCCCATGGTTCCAAGAGCTTTGGAGCATCTGTGCCAATCAACAACTCCACTTTAGCACTGATACTGGGAAGCTTGACCTTACTTAGATATGCCCATTACATTAAGTCACTCTGCTTAGGAATACTGTTTGTGGTGACTGGGATTTCTTTCTCAGTGAGAACTTCAGTAAGAGGAAAGAAGTTGTCGCTGTCCAGTGCTGAAACTTCAACTCCAGATATAATATGAGCTGGAACTATTGTCATCTGATTCATTGTACTTAGTAGAATGTGTGTTTTTCTGCCCTTCAGATTGAGCTGAGACATAAGCTTCTCTGAACAGAATGTAGCAGTGGATCCAGGATCCAGGAGACACTTTAAGACACTTTAAGACCTGGCTGCCTTTAGCTGCCTTAACCTGAACTGGGACAATGGATAGCACACTTTCTTGGTCTCCGGCCCCTATATGACCACATAATTCTCCTGGCACACTGCCTACTACACCAGAAGGCCTATCTGCTTCTTTGGCTGCACCATCTTTGATGTGAATGTGCAGGATGGTTGGGTGAGCTTGCTTGCACACTTTACAGGTGAGACGATTTTTGCAGTCTCTGCTAATGTGGCCTGTGGAGAGACAGCCAAAACATATGCCACTGGTCTTTAAAAAGCTGAGCTTGTTTCTGTGCGTTTTCTTTAAGAATGGTTTGCATAACTCCAATGTGTGTCCACAGCTACAAAAGGGGCAAAAGAGTGTCTCTTTCTCTTTTTGTGCAATAGCAACACTGGTGGCAAAACTACTGCCAGACGACTTTGAGACCTGTAAGTTGACAGGGGATCTAGCTTTTCCTCTTGACTGGTCTTGAAGGTCACCAAAAAGTGGGTCAGCTGCTATGCAAGCTTGTTTTTCAATAAAACAGATAAGGTCTAGTATTCTAGCCCTACGACTGCACTGTTCTTGCAGCTCATAAGCTTTGTTTCGTCATCTTTCCCTGAGCTTGTATGGTAACTTAAGCACAATGCTTCTCATATTGGATACTGTGTCTAGTTCCTCCATGTACTCCATTTCCTCCATAGCATTGCAACAGCTCCTAAGGAACATGGCATAGTCCTGCAGTGATTTTGAATCCTCAGATTTAATTTGGGACCAGGAGAGAGCCTTTTCCAGGTAAGCACAAGTTATTTTGTATTCATTTCCAAAGTTCTCCTTTAGTAATTCTTTTGCTTTCTGATAGCCTCTCATTGGAGACGTGCTCACAGCTTTTGACAAGCCTTTGAGCATGACCTTTTGTAAACTGTATCAGGAACTGCAACCTCTGCAGTCTCGGTCATTGTCAGTTTTACTTTCAATCATATTTTCAAATGTGTTAATAAATGACTTGTACTCTAGAATTTGGCCATCAAAGAGTGGAATGCCATAATGACGGAGTTGACTGAGTGTCTTGAGCTAATCTGGCTGATGACTGGAATCACAGGGGGCATGACACTGAGGGAGGGGACACTGTGTGCAGAGGTCTGCTGTGGTTGGACATCACTGCTGGCCTTAGGCTGGAGAACAGACTGTCTTTGCTTATTATCTGCTCCTAAATCAAGAAAGGGAAGCCTAACCTGAGCTCCAGCCTTGCTCCTAACTACTGGAGCATTCTCATCATGAGGATAAAGCAAACTCTCTCGCTTTTCATCATGTTGTGTATCTGGGGCTGCTGACGCACCAGTGATAACTTGTGCTGCCGCTGCACCTGTTACAGGGTTCTGAACTTGGGCTGCATCGGGCTGTACAGGGTTAAGCATTAACATTTCAGTCTCCTTTAAATAGTTAATTTTGGCAGTAGTGGCTGCTATTTTTGTATGCAATTCCAATGCTTCTCTTCTTTTTCTTAATATTTGTTCCTGTTCTTCAATGGCATGCTTTTCTTGCAGTTTTGAGGCTTTGGCCATTAATGCTGCTCTCTCTGCCACTAATGCGTAAGGATGATGTAGATGAAGTAGATGCAACGTGTAGGAGGCATGCAGGGTTTTAAAATCATCTAGAGACTCGTTAAACTTGATCATATTTCCTTTAACTTCATCCAGAAAATCTTTATCAGTCATTAAACTATTAACGATGTTCATTCTCCGTGTTATGTGTGACATTTTTCCTGCTCTAGATGAGCGCAGACTCGCCATTGCTTCATCCATGGTTTTAACCGGAGTTATTTCTCCTTCAACAGAACTTTTTACTCATAAATAGACATAAAAAAAATCTCAAAGATCTTCAAACAGTTCAAAAAATAGTTCTTATTTTTTCCAATATCTGTGTATCTCTTTCAGCTCAGTTTCATTCATAATAGGCCGTGCCTTCACTGCTCTTGGCTGTTTGGCCACGTCTTATCAAAGTTGAAAAATAAGAGATCACAATCCATTAACATAAAAAGTCTGGGCGAAATTCGTTTCAATATACTTCAGATTAAATTTTTAAACGAATAATCCTTCCAAAATGTTTGTTTCAAAAGCACGTACCTCCTCTGATGTGTTTTTTTTGTTTACTTCGCCATCAACAAACAGCCAACGACTCACCCAGACGGTGTGCTAATGGTGGCGGGGGATCTCAAACTGGTCATGCCCAAATTTCATAAAAATGTGAATTTTCCAACCAGAGAAAATAATGTGCACAAAGTCTGCACAAACATCCCGGGAGCATTTAAAGCGGCCCCATGTTCACACCTTGGACAATCAGACTATATTTCCCTAACTCTGGCCCCAGCTTACAGACCTCGGATCTGCAGATCGAAACCAGCTATCAAGTACAAGTGTGGTCTGAGGAAGCCACCTCAATGCTGCAAGACTCTTTTGATAACACAGACTGGGATTTGTTTGCACAGGGAGCAGACCTTGAGGAATATGCTAGATCAGTTTTAGGATACATAAACTTTTGCACAGAAAATGTGGTAACACAAAGGACAATAAAGGTGTTCCCCAATCAAAAGCTGTGGATTAACAGCACTGTGAGGGCACTACTCAACAGGCCTACAGTGAAACACAGGGGAAACTCAAGAGAGGCATCAGGGATGCAAAGCGTACATACAAACAGCGCATTGAGGAACAATTTGACAACAACAACCTCCGTAGCATGTAGAGAGGCATCAAGGCACTGACGGATTATAAAACCAACAATCTGCTGCCCGGTGAGGACACCAGACTGCCTAACATCCTTAACCAGTTCTTTGCTCGCTTCAACACTCAGAGAGGGAAACCTGCCCCCACTCACCAACCCACCTACTGAGAGTCGACACTGGTTATACAGCACCACCAGGTGAGAGCTACGCTAAAGAAGGTTAATGGAAATAAGGCAGCAGGTCCAGATGGAGTACCAGGCCGGGTACTGAAAGCATGTTTTGAGCAGCTTACAGGTGTTTAGTAAAATATTCAACCTCTCATTACACGTGCTACTGTTCCGATGCCCCTCAAATCCTCCACCATCATCCCAGTGCCTAAAAAGTAATCTGTAAAGTGCTTGAATGACTATCAACCAGTGGCGCTAACACCCATAGTCATGAAGTGCTTTGAGAAGCTGGTGCTCTCACACATCAGGAGCATCATCCCACCGGACCTGGATAAGCACCAGTTTGCGGGTAAACTGCTCCACAGAGGACACCATCATGACTGCTCTCCACTCTGCCCTGACACACTTACAGGAACCAAACAGTTGTGTGAGGATGCCATTTGCGGACTTCTGCTCCACCTTTATTTATTTATTTATTTATTTGGATCCCCATTAGCCACTACCAAGGTAGAAGCTATTCTTCCTGGGGTCCACACAAGTAAAAAATTACATCATAGTATAAAACAATTAAAAAGGACAAGAACAAAATTTCAGTTCAACATAATAAGAATACCAATGTCAACAACAAATACAACAGTATCCTATTTATATCTTTAGTCATTAAGACATTTGTAAAACATACAAAAGCACCATACATGATATACATAACATATGATAAGATATAGTTAGATCTTAAGTAGCAAATCCTGTCCTGTTTGGGGAGGGATAGGTGTTCTGTTCCATTACATATTTTTTCAGCCTCTTTTTAAAGACAGTCTTACTAGTCAAATGTGTAATGTCTGATGGTAAAGTATTCCATATTTTCATACCTCTATACATAACAGTACGTTGCCTTGCATTACTTTGTGAAACAGGGGAACCTCTTGATGCATGCCTAGTGTTAAAGTTATGGTTATTACTACTATATAAAAATTGATGGTACAGTACATTTGGGATTTTAAATAATGAACTATTTCTTATGAAACAGAGTAAAGAAATAACCATCCTGTCTTTCACCAATGACCAACCCAAGGTCCTGTGTATTCGGATTATGTTAGTTCTTCTGTTGCAGGGTGAGACGTGCGGCTCTGTTCTGAACTAACTGTAATTTTTCCAAGTCTTTATTTGATGCACTTGACCACACCACTGGATAGTAATCCAGATGAGTAAGAACTAATTTTTCAATTACATTTCACAATTGTGAAATACATTGATGTGGTAGAAATTTTGCACATCTCGTAATAACTGCCAGACCTCTCCCCATAGCCGCAACCATTTTTATCAATTTTTTTGAGCAATTCAATCTGCTGTCTAAAAATACTCCAAGGAGTTTAACTTCCTCTACCTGTTCCACAGGTACTCCCTGTACAGACAAATTTAACTGAGGATTATGTTTAAGTATGGAATTCGAGCCAAATACAATACTTTTTGTTTTTGATAAATTAAGAACTAACTTGTTACTCCATGCCCACATTACAACTGAGTCTAATTCTCTTTTTAAAGCATTAGACAATTCCTCAATGGATTCTGCTGGTAAATATAATGTTGTATCATCTGCGTACATAAGTGTTCTTGCTTGATTTAGAACAAGAGGAAGGTCATTGATGAATATCGAGAAAAGTAATGGTCCCAAACAGCTTCCTTGTGGTACACCACATTGTAATTCTTTCACATTTGAATAACTACCATTATAGAATACATACTGTTTTCTATTGGACAAGTAACTGTTAAACCAGCATATAGTATGAGGTTTAAGTTTGTAACATTTTAGTTTATCTAACAACAGTTTATGATCTAACAAATCAAAAGCGGTACTAAAATCTAGTAGCACTGCCCCCACTAAATTATTACTGTCAATGTATTTAAGACAGTCATCTGTCATCTGTGTTAGTGCTGTTCGAGTTGAGTGTTCTTCGCGATAGGCATGCTGAAATTCCGTGGTCAAATTATTTTCTTTAAAAAAACACTGTAATTGTTCAGAAACAATCCTTTCCAGAAGTTTGCTAAGTACTGGCAATAAACTGATTGGCCGACTGATTGTACTACTAAATCCCTCAGCTGCATTTTTTTGGATAGGAATAACCTTTGCCTCCTTCCATACTGTAGGAAAGACACTATTTTCTATGCTGGTGTTAAAGATGTGGCAAATAGGTCCAGCCAAACAGCCAGCCACCAATTTCAAAAGCTTTCCATCCAGGTTATCCATCCCTGCTGGTTTTTCAGTGTTTATAGTTAATAAATATTGTTCTACTTGTTTTATATTTACTTTATTTAGTTCAAATTTCAACGAGAAATTGTCTTTTGTAAGTTGTTTTATTCTGCCCACATGTGATGGGACATGATTCATGGTTGACATTTCATGTCTCAATTTTGTCCACTTTGTTGATAAAGTAATCATTTAGATAATTTGCAATTTCATGTGGTTTAGTTAGTAGTTAGTAGTTTCGCCTGTATCAATAAAAGATGGGGGTTGGCTTTGTTTTCTTCCCATTATTTCATTTAGGGTACCCCAGAATTTTTTTCCATCATATTTACATTCGTTTATTCTGAGTTTGAAAAACATCTTTTTCTTTTTCCTATTTATTTTAGTAACTTGATTTCTCAGTTTAGAATAGGTTTCCCAGTCATCCTTACTCCCCGTCCTATTTGCAATCCTCTTTGCCACATCTCTTTTAACCATACAGCTTTTCAGGTCATTATCAATCCAGGGTGCCCTGACATTTCTTACAGTATGTTTTTTGATAGGTGCATGTTTATCCA
>JBBPCS010002132.1:0-13957 GCA_037974645.1 Hollardia meadi
GCAGGTAGAGTGGAGCAGAGGTGAGGTGAATGGAAATTTACTAGGACCAGGTCTGACAGAGAGTGAATCATGACAGATACCAGTGGGAGGAGAGCTAATAATTGCTTTGTTAAACTTTTGGGATTAAAAATTGGATTTATCTTCATTCTCGTTTCTCAACCTGTCTGCAGCAGCGAGCCACGGTGTAATATACTGTAATTTTTTCTTTCTTCCTCCTTGCTGCTACTGACTGGAGGGGAAATGTACTGTAGCTTCATGAATGTGCAGAGAGGAAGTGGGAAAAAGAAGAGACTAGAGGGAAATAACCATATATTAAGTCTCTGCTGAGTGATGCACTGAAGGTGTGTGTGTGTCTGTGCTTGTCAGTTCAACCTTTGACTTAAAGGGGAATTCTGGTATTTTTAAACCTGGGCCTTATGTTTATATATTTGGATGTGTAAATGATTCATACTTACCAAAGGTCTTGGAATGGGTCCAGTAAATAGTCTCAGCCGATAGCCGTGACACGGATGCAATGGCTGCAACGTAATCCTTAGGGGCAATTTCGACCGTCAAAAGCCCCTTTTAGACAGCCCTTTCAATACGGGCCTGTTGCGAGTCACTGTCTGTATAAACGTCATGGAGGCGTAATGGGGGGTCAAAGTTGTTTCACCTCTGAGACGCCAGGGGAGGTAGTAACAGCGATGAATCGACGTCTATGTAAACTGAGTGAGCCGGCGAGGCGGAACGATGAGAGAGGAGTTTGTGTGCCACCCTCAACCAGGAGATTTAAAAGCAGCTAGCAGCAGTTAGCAGATAACTCAAATAAGAAGAAAAACAACCCAAAATGTTTACAAATTGTGGAGACAACACGAAGTTCGGGAGCTACTTACCCTCCGAGCAGACGACGAGATCATCCGCCACATAACAGGGATGGTAAATGATTGTTATTGTCAAGTTATTCCATTGTTTACAAAGCGCTGCTCGTCACAAATGTAAAACATCACACTAGACTCAGACGCTTATGTGTTACTCGTCACACCTCTTTTAATTGGGGAATGCTGACTTGCTATCTGAAATCACACAGTGGAACAGTGTAAATAAACAAAGGCGTCACAAAGAAGGGTCTTTGTTGCGGCGATATTGCGCAATCTCTGTGTCAAAAGGGCAAAAGTTAGGTCCAGTGAAAGTGCTTTTTTTTTAACCTCTTACAGGCTGAGATTTTTACTAAGTGTCTGAAAACATTACAGAAAGATCCAACAGTGATAGTCCTCATTGTTAGAGTAAAATCCTCTGTTTAGCCGTAAGGTCTCGTTCTGAAATCTCGCAGGAGGCGAGTTGTTGCAGTTATTGCTCATCTAGAATGTTAAAGTCAGCTTAATATTCAGCCATGACTTTGGAAATAAAGTCTTGAGGGCAGTCCCTCTCGGTAAACTCCAAACTCCTCTCTCCTGCAACAACTCACATATCATGAGATTTTGACGAGAGACACAGATGAGACTTGTGCTTCCAGTTAAACAAAGTGGATTTTACTCTAACAATGAGGAAAGTAAATAGTAGTAGCCGATGGCTGAGACTATTTACTGGACCAATTACTGGACCAATTCCAAAACTTTTGGTAAGTATGAATTATTTACACATCCAAATATATAAACATAAGGCCCAGGTAAAAATACCGGAATTCCCCTTTAAGTCAAAGGCTGAACTGACAAGCACAGACACACACACACCTTCAGTGCTTGCCAATGCTCACTAGTTTATGACTAGTGTACATTAAGGTAGGATATTCCGGCTGTTTGGGGCAAATAACGCTAATAATCCCATGGTCAGATTCACGATTCAAGCAAACACAAGGCAAAAATTTGCTTTGCTTTCTGTGTGAACACAGTTTGAATTGTATTAAAGAAAGAGTGTTACAGGAAAACAATGGTTGATTGTTGAGTCCAATTTCCAGGGCATCAAATACCAATGCTTTGGGTTGGCACAACATCAGTGGCCTCTGTGAATTGTCTTTAAACACAGACAATATATAGACAACATTTTGACCGGAATTTCTTCCAGTTGCCCGGGACAACGAAATCTTCCAAGATATGTGGAAACTGTGCCCTACATGAAGTCCTATTAAATGAATTCATGCCTAATTCAGCTTTCACTTAGTTTGGAGCTTTTCTCTGGTATTACTGTTACTGCTGCCCTCACTGCCAACAGCATGGTGAAACTGACAAAAAAAGCACTTTCTGTAGAGTATGTCAATGAATAAATGACTTTATCCCTGCTAAATTTGTTTGTGTACTGTATATGCATCCATATTTTCCTTAATCATTGTCTTTGATCCCATTCTTTAATTTCCTCCCTCATCCTTCAGCTGGCAGTGAGCCCATGGTAGACTGCAGTAAAGAGAAAATCTTACCTGCACATAAAAGATTGCTTGGCAGAAAGCCAAATTTATCAGATATGGACACACAAAAACACTGCATCTTTGATTGGAAAAATCTTTTTTCTTTGGTCTGAAAATGATTGTGGATAAAGGGTAGGACCTTAAAGGCCAGGGCTGCCATGACAGGCAACTGTATATATATATTTTTTTTCATTTGTTTGGTTTTGTTCCGTTTGTATTTGTTACCTCAGCCAAGGAGGTCATGTTTTCTCTCTGGTTTGTTGTTTTATTTGTTTGTAAGTTGTTGTTTTATTTGTTCGTGAGACTTGGATGTAGCATGGACCAAAAAAAAAAACAAAAACATAAAATTCTGGAGTGGCTCCCAATCACATGGTGGATACATGAATTATTTTGTCAGTATGCGTAAGTATGAGTATAGGATTTGATTTTGGTTTTGCCCGAGAGATCATTGCTGGACCAGTGTGCCGGATTTCCGGATTGTTTTACAGCAGTTACATATTAAAGCACAAATGAACACGTACACACCTCCAGACAACCCTTCAGGAAAGTGACACGCTGTCGAATTTCATGCAAATTCAAACAAAGCTCATGTTGGACATCATCTTTGACACAGACCGAGCAGAAGAGAGAGACAGAGACATTAATGTGGTCACTGCATTTTTAACCCGTACTCCGAACTCACACCCTGTTCACTGTTATCAACTGGGGGCGAGGCCACTACCCAAAGACTGACCCCAAGAAACGTCCCCAGCACAGCACAGTAGTAATAATTCGAAGAAGGTACAGCCACACTATTAGTTGGCCATAAGTGATGATTGAGACATACGCACAACCATATTTTAACATAGAAAATATATCCAGACATATAGTGGATACACTTGCAGATTTGTGTTTGATAGAAGAGAGGACTATTGGCCTTATAGGGTAGGTACGCGCTCTGAGTGCCCTTCTAGTTAGTTTTTTTTTGTTATTGTATTTTAAAAATGATATGATTAGATTGGGTTATGAATAAATCTGCTGTCCATCATCACAATAAGGTTTATTGCCAAGTAATTTTTCACAAGGAAAGAATTTGCCTTTGTATTTTGGTGCATAACATTGTACAACAATAAATAAAAAAAACTATGAAAGAGCTATAAAGTGTGTGCAGGAATGTGCACAAGTTGACAGAATGAATATGTGCAATGTACAGAGATAATTATCCAAAAGATGTGTATTAATGTAACACATTTATTGAGATGTGGAGATTGTAAGTTGATGTAACATGTACTGTCTATGGTCCCCATCTGCAGTCCATAAGACATTCTTCTTGTAGCCTCCGGTGTTGGTCCTGTTGGACCACAGTCTCCTGCTGGAGTGTCTCAAAGAGTTTGTGTCTGGGGTAGGTTGTGTCAGTCAATCTTTCCTGCTCACCTCAGGGTCTTGGAGGGGTACAGGTCCTTGAGGGATGGCAGATTGCAGCCAGTCTCCTTCTCAGCAAAGCAAATGATACACTTCAGTCTGACCCTCAGCAGCAGTGTAGCAGATGGCAATGCGAGGAGCTGATGATAGTCTCAACAAGTCTACAGGAAGTACATCCTCTACTGTGCTTTCTGCAGCCCCTGATGTTGAGCTTGTGGCTGGGTTCTTTCTGAAATTCACCATCTCCACTGACTTTTAAGTGTCCAAGTTGTTCTATCCACATCAGATGATCAACCACCTCCTCCTGGCATAGGTTCCTGAGTAGTCCAGGTGCTGGAGGAAGTGGAGGGCCATGTGTGCTGTATTACTTAAATCTAAATGTTGAGTCTTTTTGGGTCACTTGCCTGAAACGAATGATGCTTGGATGAGATCTGATGACTGTGAAGGCCATAGCATATGAGTCATATCATTTCCATACTCATCAAACCATTCAATGCCCCCACTAACCTCTGTGGAAGCATCAAATATTGTTTTGTTTTTTGGCTCATCTATTCAGATTTCTGATTATCACCCATCCGTGAATGTGCACTTCTTTATAAATTTGAAGCTTCATAAGGGGGCTATCAGGGTTCAGTTGCTGGCTTTATTAGAAGGTACATGGAAACACATTCCGTAATGGTATGCAGCACTCATTGAAAGGAGTTACAAGCTACACTTTTGTTGAAAAGTGGCCTTTAAATGTCAGTATTATGAGCATGTTGTCTTGCTGACACTATAATTCAGTTCAGTGCCAAGTTAGCACGGCTGTAGATCTTAGTCTGTTTTTTTTTTAATTATGTGTGAGTTCATGAACTTGTATTTTCAGCTGTGAGTTCTGTATAACACTTAGGCATTCACTGGTGGATAGCAGCTGTATCTGATGTGCTGCTTTATCCATGCAACCTAATGTAAGTTCAAGGCTGCAACAAGATCTTGGTTTATAAATTTTCAGAAAGTGGCTGGTAGATTTTGGAATTAATTTCCAGCCCTGGTGTGTATTGTCACTTCAGCACTGGCTTAATACCATAATTCTCAGTGAGAGAAGCCTGCATTCCAAAATATCAAAATAAAAGCTGTAGCCAACATGAAGGGCTCTCTCCCACCCTGCACTCTGTACTCTGCACTCTGTACTCTGCGTGTGTGTGTGTGTGTTGGAGAGATGAGTTAATCGCACCCTTTTCAGGGAATACACTTGCTGCCAAGAAATAAGGAGAGCTGCAGTTAGTGTATGTGTGTGTGCACCTGTCTGTTTTTGTGTGCTTGATGTCTTGCCAGGCGAGTATGTGTGTGCATGTGTGTGTACATGCGCTGTGTGTTCTCAGCCGTGATTCGGTGTGTGTGCTCAGGTTCCTTGGTGAGCGCAGCACCGTTGCCAAACATGGCACCATCGGTCTGACACTCTCCGTCTGACAAGCTGCTGAAGGCTGAGATCTGTTTGATGTATTCATTCATTTAGCCTTTCATACTCACAGAAATACACATTCACATCTGGGACCTCTCTTTCTCTCTCCCTCTGCCTCTCTGTCTCAGAAACGATGACTCAGACTGATTTGGAATTTTGATAAGATGTACAGACAGCTACACTCACTGATACATGTCCATGATTGACTTTAAAAATATTCTGATAGCTGACTTTTCTACTTGTTTATGTCGTATCATTCATATGGCATGAACATTAAATTTGCAGGTTGTGCAGGAAAGGAAGGAGGAGAAAAGGGAGGAGAAAAGGGATTTTTGAACGTTTGCAAAGCTCATAGGTGGATTGGGGCTAGATGGTACGGTGGCCGAGAGAGCTCAACGCACTGCAACTTAACAAAACACATGCAAATAGACAAAAGCAATTGAAGCAAATGAAGACAACATCATCAATTTGACAACACGTGCACTGCAAACACTCAGAACGCAACCAAAGAGAGTTACACACTGCAAGTAGCACAGATGACGAAGGATATGGATGTTTCCAGGGGACACTAAAAAGTGATGGACATGTGGGTAACCCGTGTCTTACTAAAATGTAATTGTTTTTCTCTTTGTTTTAATATTTATTATGGCATGAGTCACATATTCTGTGCTACTTGCAGTGTGTTTCTCTGTTTGGTTGTGTCGTGAGTGTTTGCAGCGCATGTGTTTTCTTAAGTTGCAGTGTGTTGAACTCTCTCAGCCACCGTAAGATGGGTCAATAACTCCATTAAGTACAACAAAAGCCTCATTGTAGTCCCACCAAGATATTATCTGACATTTGACAGGCAAAATGTTTATTTTCTTTAATTCAGCTTCTGTTTCCCACATTCTTCAATCGATCCGGTCCAACAGCATCCCCACAAGATGCACTCTTTCGCACTCTCACTTTGTCTTTGTACACCAGCAGCATAATAATCAGAGCCAGGAATGAACACTAATTCTGGCTCTAAAAATGTTAGTTTATGCTTCATGTGTAGTGAAAACTATGATGAAAAATATTTGTTGTTGACCTTTGGCAAGACAAAAAGAAGAATAAATCCAAAATGAAAGACCCGTGGAAAATGAAAACTCTGCTGAAAGAAATTACATTTTTCCACCAAAGAATAGAACCTAAATATTAATGTACAAAAAAAGTGGACTGTTTGACTGTTTTGATGCAGTTTTTTTCAATTACCTGTATGCAAGTGTGGAACAATTAGCAGCTGAGGGAGACCAAAACAGAGAGAGTAAATATTGGTCTTCAGGCCTACAGATGCATGACATGACTGAATGAATGCAGATGTCACTTCCAGTCTGCCAGTCCCACCAGTGGCCAAAAAACAATTCAAGCAGTGTTAATGTACTTATACTGTATGCAGAGTCCAAGATAAAGCCAGTTAAGTGTATGGTACGAAAGTACTCCTCGGCTGCGGGTAAACTTCTACTCATTCTGTCAAGTATCCACCCATCACCTTAGTGAGCAATTCGGAAACAGAGGGTGTTGAGGGTGTTTACAAACTACAAATATTTATCTGCAGCAATAAATAAATAAATAAATAAATACTTTAAAATAAAAAATAAAACATGGAATCCCACAATGTGTAATTACTGTTGCTTTGTATATCTATTTTGGGACTCTCACCCCAGGTGTCTCCATAAATCAAAGGAAATAGGAGAAATGTTGAGGTATGCAGGAATGCAATATGCGCACTCCACCACAACAACCCCCACCACCAAAGCTAGAGAATATTATAGATCCAAGATGAAACTGACAGTTAAGCAAAAAGTACAATATTTATCTCTGAAATGTTGTAGAGTAAAAGTAGATAGTAGCAGAAAATGGAAATTCGACTAAAGTATAAATACTAATAAAGTACAAGTACTTGTAAGTAACTTGTACTGAAATAGCACTTGGGTGGCCAGTACTTGGGTAAACAAGTAGTTAAGTTAGTTACTTTCTGCTACTTCTTATTTCAATACTCTACTCCAGCTTTTAATTTTAACGCGTCAAATTAATTGTTAAGAACTGGGAAGTTTAGTTTATTGCATTTATTTATCAAGACCATGTACAAAAAGTAGTTTCATACCTCCTGTCTGAGACCTGTTTTGTATACTGGAGTTACAATAGCAGTATTCAGAACAGGAAATATAGTTCTCAAGCATGCAAATAAGTGCCAAGTTGTAATTAATTGTGAGTAATGGTGTAAATAATGTCTTTTCGAATCAATTTGGGAGGGCTGACTTAACACTGACGCCATCCTAAATATTTAAAAAAGAAGTTTGATTCAAATAATTTGATCGCAACTTAGAACAGACAAACCACTCCTCTGTTCTAATCTCTCTTTCTATATTGCACATTAGTCTTATACATTTGCATCAAAGATCAGTGTGCAGCACTGGGGACAACACCTGGGGACCAAGACCAGTTATGAGGACTGTATTGTTAAAGGACAAATGGCAGAAGGAAACCCAAACCAGCTGGAACACAGAAAAGCCTCTTTACACTTGTTGTTGTTGTGTTGAATGATGCACTGATGTTATATAAACTGGATTAAGTATATCAAATCAGAGTGAAACCACCTAATCATGTCTCTGCCCTCATAGTTAGTGATGAAGCTTAGTGTAGCATGTCCTGAAAATCCCACCAGAAGGGAATTAACCTGTTTAAATTAATAACCGTGGCTTTCTGCCCGCCCACATGCTCCGTGGTTCATATTTCACACCCTCACACACGTTTGTTCTTCTAGCTGTAGAGACATGCACAGGGGGAAATTCTTTAGCCTCAAAATGTCAGTTGCTGCTCCTGCCTCACCAGCTGCTGCTTAGAAATCCTGTTCTCTCCACATTGCTGTATTTTTATCCTCCTCCCCTCTTTTCTTTGTCTTCTGCTGTCTGCTCTTTTTGTTTTAAATGTTTTATTCCGTGCCAGGGGGATGGCTCTTCTTCTATTCTTCTGTCTATTCACGGCAGTCTTGTTCGAGCTCATACTGGCAGGGTATTTCTTAACTCATTGCATCGTGTTGTCTGTTTCTGTTTTATGGCACCGACTGTGTCAAGATTTGCCTCCTTTGTCTCTTTATTCTTTCTAACAGTATTTTGGAATGCCGGGTTTGAGGAGGCATGCTGCTTGCTAGCATATCCACCACTCTCCTCACAGGCTAAATCATGTTTGCAATACGAATCCGTGTGGTAAAACTGTGGAGTTTTTGTGTCCAGGTACGTGGATCTTTGAAGGTTTTCTTTGAAGTGATTTTGGCTGGATTATTAGAGAGTTGTAAATGACCTGATCAAATCTCCTCAGGAGATTTAAGAAACACTTTCAATCCTTGATTTCTTGACATTTAAACTGATATAAACTCAGATATTAATTTAAACACTTCTCCATTTTGCCAGGAAACATAACTTAAGTATGCAGAGATGATTATTGACTTAAGAAGGATTCCATGGAGATGAATTAAGATGTAACCACTTGTGGTTGTATTTTAGACCACGACATTAGCCCTGTGTGTCTTTGAAAACCTGGGTTACATTTAAAAGTTAAAGCTTTAGGGATTGTTTCAGCAGCATTTTGATGACCATACCTCAGTATGTTCCAAGTTCTACAAGATATCCTCAATATCTAAACATATTTCTTGGGATTATCTGCATACGGTGAAGTACTATAATTACACTATGGAATTATTTTGCATGTTTGATTTAACATAACTGCCACCGCAGTAATGAAGATTTCTGCCGATAACACAGATTAGTCCATAACGTTGATATGGTTAAACAAACAAGAACACAAAGTTGTTTTATTGACATTGTGTCTTTTATACCTTGTTATTATGGTTTAGAATTAGAGGGGAACATGGTGTCGTCCTTGTAATGGAAAGTCAATACAAGCTAATGACATACAACACACATTATTGTTCTACTTACTGTGGAAAAAAAAATCATTTTTTTTTCAAACAGTGGAGTGGAATGAGGCAAATGAGGTGGCAGAAACCAAAAGGAGAGCTGCCGGTCTCATGAACAACAGATGGTGCAACCTGGACATATTACTGTTGTTTACATCACTCCTTCAGCCGATGTGGCAAAGGCTTGTGACGTCATCCACTGTGTAACAACCACCTTCAAGACACAACATCTAAGAGCCATCATGGCGATTTCTTGAGATTATAACCATGTTAATCTGGCCAACTGTCATGATGTTTGAACTGGACCCAGGTACAGAACACAGACGACAGAACTAGGTTAACAGGTTTTATTTACTAAGTATGGTATGGATCTTGGAGCTTGAGTCCAATGGTGAGTTGGTGGCTGAGGCGCTGGAGAGCTGGAGGTTTGCAGGCAGGCAGGCAAGGTGAGGCAGACTGGAGTGAAGACAGGTGTGCAAAAAACCTGAAGACACAGGAGAGTCGGGTCAAAAATACAGCAAACACGACTGAACAAGAATTATAATGCACAAAATGCAGATCTGGCCGTAGCAAGACTACCACTATGGTAAGGGTATGGTAGGGTATAAATGCAGCAGAGTCTGATGAGAATGAGTCCCAGGTGTGCAGCAAGGCCAGCAGCAGGAAAGGTAGGTGGGCCACGCCCCCATGGCATACCTGCCACTCACACACACGCACACCACCAGGGGGACAGACAGGCAGACAACACACACAAGGGGAGAGGGAAAAAAGGACACAAGAGGAGAAGAGAGGGAGGTACAGCCGAGATCCTGACACCAACACCCTGAACAACTTCACACAGTTTGTCGAGTGCTCCACCAGAAACAATAAAAGCCTATAATAATATCAAAGAAGCATACAGCTTCACAGCCCTTTCCCAACTTGGCAGGCCTGGTCCCAACCTGATTCATCTCTTGCCACAATGCAGTTCCATTGTTGAGTAGCAGCCTGTGACCATCAGGACAGTCAGGAGATGGTCACCAGAGGCACATGACACTTTGTGGTGCTGTTTTGAGGCCAAAAACTGGGAAGTGCTGACTGAGCCATATGGCGAGGTTATTGAGGGGCTAACGCACTCGTTCACAGGATACATCAATTTATGTGTGGACAATGTTGTTTCTGCTTGGACTGTAACCTGTTTCTTCAACAATAAGCCCTGGATCACGAGGGACATCAAGACCCTCCTGACTGAGAAAAAAGTCTTCAGGACAGGGGACAGGGAGGGGCTCAGACTTATTCAGAGAGTGCTTAGGATTCAGATCAAGGAGGTCAAGAACACTTGGGAGGGAGGTGTGGAGAGGCATGAAGAGCATACCTTGCATTGCACAATGATGTGCTGCAAATACAGAAAGCACTACGAAATGCAGAATGCTGCATGTAAAGTTAAAAAAAACGTTTCCAGGAAACGCTAAAAAGTGATGAACATGGCTGAGAAATGTTTGTTGTTGCCATGGTTTGTGACTCATGATGTTACTTAAGTCAGCTATCCATAAGTAGTGTTAGAAAATAAGTTACCAGGGTATGATGTTTACATAAACAATACCACTTTGGTATTACATTGGCATGTAAACACTCTCGCTGGAAACTAAATGACTATGTAAATAGATAGAATAGTGCAGAAGTTGAGGTTTCATATTTGTTGTTTGCAACATTCTATTTGCAGCACATCATTATGTTTTGTGTTCTTTAGATGTGTAGACTACCGGAGGAGTGGGTCCTCCAGTGCAGAGCCATGCACTTTTTCAGAATTAGGTGACTCCCGACTGTAAAGGTCTGTGCATGACTTGCTGTAATTAACTCCCACTTCTTATCAGTCTTCACTTTGGATAAACGATTAAACTCAAAGAGCCTCAGTTGTCCTTATTTTAGAGTTTAACACAACACAAATCTGTCAACAGAGAAAACTTTGGCACAGCATATATACATGGACACTACTGCCACACCAAAAGCTTATAAAGTAACATTACATTCGCTGAGCTTTATACATGATGTCATGAGTCACACAGAATCACATATCATCACAGTGTCAGACAGGAGCCAGACAATGTGTGCAGAACTCTGGAAACACTCCAAGGCTCATCTTATCTCTACCTCCAGACACCCAGAGTCAGCTCACATAAGTATGCCAAGTGTGAAAGACACAGATGCTCTCTCAGGCGAAGTAAGCATGTCAACACACAGAATTAATCATTCCTCCATGATCATAAATATCTCCTACACTCTGAATATTAGCATTGGACAAAAATCATGATATATGGGCATAATAAGGTTGAGTGTCATGTTGCTCAGTATACCCGGATTGGACCTGCAAATATAACTTGAAAGCACTTAAAGTATTCTGTGTTGCACACCTTTAGGCTACCCTGTTAGTTCACACTAACAGAGTATTCACTAGCAAAGTCCACAATATGTAATTTCAAGGTTGAATGAAAATTAAAATGAGGATGGCTGAATGGATATAGAGGGGAGTGGTGAAGGTGGAAGAAGTACGTCATCTGCTAGGCTGCTCTTGTTGAATGCATTGAAGACCGGGTGGAGGGAGACTCAGTGTGGGGGTTCCGTCTCAGGTGTGTTTCCACCCGAGCTGATTACAGGCCCCAAACAGTACCTAGAAAGAAATGAAGGGAGTGGAGAAGAGAGGAGAGAGGGATGTGAGTGGGGATGAGGTAGGAAAAAAAAACACAACCCACGTTTTGGATGGGGGGGGCATTAAGGCCAGCAATAATCATGTTCATCCTAAATATAAGCAATGAAAACCAAGTTTCAATTTAAACCAAAATACTCAAATAGACACGTCAAATATCAAAAGTGCACCAAGGGGCAGCCGGCCCCACAACCTGAGAAATGTACTGATATAACCTAATTACAAGCTAATGGGTAAATCCTTGCTATGCCAGGACCTGCACATAAATTTTGATGCCAGAAAAGAAAGGAGAAGAAAAAGAGAGAGCTGGCAAGAGCTTCAGACACAAATAATAATGACCAACTTTGTTCAGTCAGCTCAGAAAACTGCTCCCTGCCAGGCCTAGAGGTGAACGATAGCCAGGAGACTAACATTATAGCTAACGCTACTAGCCAAGAGGTATAGGTTCACCACCTGTGAGAAAGAGGATGATATCAATAATAGCAAAGACATTCATGTGTTTATGTAGGAAGAAATGTAAATAGTTGATATAAACAGGTTCTCAATCCACAATCATGTGTCAGTGGGGAGAGACCTGCAGCATCACCCACTACAGGAAAACATCCCCCCACATTGTAGCGACTCATTGAAAAGCCAACAACCTGAATGGGTTTTAATATAATTTTCAGCATTCACACTGCTAACCCACTCTGACTCAGCAGTCATTACACACCCACTGGCATTTTCACCGCCACACCCTAACAGCTCCCCACTGACCCCCCACCTGCACTCAGGATTGGTGAAGGAGAAGCATATCAGCTCTTTCAGGGAAAGAATATTAGGAAAGCACCTAGCCCAGAAGGCGTGACCCACCACAGACCCTTTGCAGTTTGCCTACCGGGGAAACAGGTCAGTTCAGCTTGGCTTTAAACACAATCATCTCAGAAGTTCTCTGCTCCAAACTCACCCAGCTCACTGTGCCAGCCTCCACCTGTCAGTGGATCACAAAATTCCTGACAGACAGGGGGCAGATAATCAGTACTAGCACACCATGAGGGATGTGTGCTCTCCCCTCTGCTCTTTTCCCTCTATACTAATGACTACACCTCAGGAGTACCTGTCTTTGAAACTCCTGAAGTTTGGAGACAACACAACAGTCATCGGCTTCATCTGGGACAGTGACGGGTCTGCACACAGAAGGGAGGTTAAACAGCTGGTTTAGATCAGCCAGCAAACAGGACAGAAACAGACCACAATGGACAGTCAGGACTGAAAATCATTTCTGAAAATCATTTGTGCTGATCTGCCCTCCATTCAACACTTATACATTTCCAGAGTCAGGAAAAGGGCTGCAAACAGCACTGCAGACCATCACACCCTAATACACAACCTGTTCCAACGTCTCTCTTCTAGTAAGAGATACAGAGCACTGTACACCAAATATAACCAGACACAAGAACAGTTTCTTCCCACAAGCTGCCACAATAATGAACAGTCCAATCAATAATACAATAACCCTGTACCACCAAAACTCTCACTCACTTCCATTAGATTATATTTTACAGTGTAATTTCATGGTTTTATTTTTAACATATACTGCATCATGCACTGTCAGGGTCAATATAAATCCTGCACGCTGTACAAAATACTGTAAATAGACATATACATGCACACTGTACATCATCATCTACGTATACCCATTCAATATAAATAAAGTTGTCTAATCAAACAAACTGCAGCACAGATAAGTGTTGCCAAATTTGGCAGGCAAGAGGAATGGTATCCACAAGCTAACAGGCTAACAAGCACTGAGTCTACTGCCTTTCTCTGGTACATGAATGATTCTTGTAAGCTCCGAAACCCCCAGGTGGCCTCTTTGGTATCAGTAGCACCCGATGTAGGTTGAGTTGAGAAGTAAAAAGTATATGGGTTCAGAGTCCAGATTAAAAATGATTTTGGTCCAGATTCAGAGTCTGAGCCGGGCGGCCCTATACGCTCACAACACGAGTTGCGTAGGGCCTTACAAATCAAGCAGGGCCCCACCCCACTCATGTCAAAGTGCGTGTAATGTTGACAACTTAGATGACAGGATGAAGCAGAACTATCCTTCTGGGCATGAGAAAAGAAAAAAAAACTCCA
>JBBPCS010002133.1:0-13955 GCA_037974645.1 Hollardia meadi
CCCCCCCCCCCCCCCGCCCCCCCCCCCCCCCCCCCCCCCCCCCCCCCCCCCCTCAACATCAGTGTAATTCCAAGTGCCATGCTGATCCGGGCCAGGCTTGCCACATACACTTATCTGATCCTTACGGGTGGTCCGACCAGCCATGTAAGAGTCTAACCCTCGCAGATCTACATGTCTTCTCGGCTCCGACGCTCTCCCCATGTGATTTAGCCCGAGCCTGCAAGAACCATCGGAATGATCCAAATGGGAGGAAAGGGGAAAATACTGTGGTTGTGGACTGGGGCTTATATGGCATTTTTAAATGTTCCTTTTTGAGTGTATTTTTCTAAAAGACAACACAAAAAATAAAATGCCAGTTTTTCTCTGACCTCTGAGGGCCGGGTTTAGCCAAAGAATCAGAATGAAAGGATATTGACTGATGGTGAAGCAACATGTAAAACATCTCTAAAATATGGAAGACTCACGTATTTATATTATGTATGGAATATTTTAATATTTCAATGTATCCAGATCTGCTCCGAGGTTTCTGCCTGCTAAAAGGCAGTTTTTCCTCGCCACTGTTGCCAAGTGCTTGCTCATAGGGGAAATGTTGGGTCTCTGTATATTAATAATTAATAACTAATAATAAAGAGTGTGGTCTATACCTACTCTACATGTTAAGTGTCATGAGATAACTTTGTTGTGAATTGCCGCTATATAAATAAAATTTTATTTTATTTGAGATATAGTATGAAAACCCACCATAAATAATTACAACTTCATTTATTTTTTATAAACTTTACACTATGAAAACTTTAAAACTTGATCCAAAAAAATGTAAATGTTGACAAATGTTTAATCTTTAACAATTAAAACCCAGACATTTGGAGGAGAGGAGAGGAAGATTTTAGAAGTACTGATGAATGGAGAACGAAGTGTTTTCTCAGCATGTAGGCCTTTTCACAGCAGACATTTTGAAGGGTGACAGTAGGAAAAGCTCCGTCATAAATAATACAGTGAATTCTATTTCACTGCCTCAGCTTTATAGTCCTGTATGGTTCATGCTGAATCAGTGTCTCACTGCTTACTGAGATGCATGAGTAGAACAAAGCCATCATCAGGGACAGCTGTGCTTTTCCTACGATGACAAGTCTAAATGTCTGCTGGGAAAATGACCTATGGCCAGAAAAGGAAACACTTAAAGAAGCTGCACATTAAAAACTGTTACATTTTTATAAAACTAACACAACAACAACAACAAAAAAAGTTCATGTTTTCTCATCCTGTGTACAATCACTGATAGCCTATATTGTGTAGTGAGAGACAGAAAGTTTGATTATCGCACATGTTTACATTGACAGTATTGTCATTACCACTGTAATCTGTTCCTATTAATCTGTCTTTTTCTCTAATAAGAGAGAAAGCAGGACCAATGGGAAGGCGTGGACAAATATGATTCTAACCTCTCTGTCAGCAATTCTCTTATCTTAAATGACAGTAACATTCAAAATATGTTGGGGGTTTTTTCTGTCACGGTCTCCTTTTCATGCATTTACAATCTCTTAATGGCCCTGTATCATAGAGTATATGCAGTGGTAGTATTTAGGACTGACACTGAGCTCATGTCCTCTGTAACCTTCTCCCAGAATACAGGTATGAGGACCTAAACTGTAGTTTTACAATTAGACAATCAAAAGTTTCACATACGCCAAAATTAAATACACTCATTAACTTTGACCATTATTAAAGCAAGAAACAACAAGAAACACTTAAATAAATAAATGAAACATTTAGCATTCTTGGCCAGAATTGATTCTCAGAAAACACCTCTCAGACGTTCATGTGGAGAAACTCTGAGACATACATCTGTTTTTAAATGCTCAACATTTTTGACTAAATCTTAAGTTCCACTTATTAGCTTTCGTCTTGGCCAACCAGATCTCACTTCCTTCTCAGTGCAGTACCTAATAATGGAACTTTAATCTGGTGATAATGGTTGTTTTGTTTTTTTGTTTGTTTGTTTTTAAACTGCACTTAAAAAAGCAGTATTATTTTTAAAATGTATTAAAAAAAAACAAATATTATTTTGCATGCTTAGACCTGTAGTTTATTTCTCATACCATCCCGTCATTCACTCCTCATGCATGCCCACTCTTAATTTCCTGCTGTCATTGTCTGGGACCAAGATATCAGCTGTTCTCATCAGCTGGTCTCATCTCACAGCGACACACCATCATCGTTAGCCTATCATCTCTCTGCTGCCCTTTTCAAATACGACACTCTCTGCCTTCACCGCCCAGTCTTCACAGATTCAGCAGCCTCAGCAGCCTTTTGGGTGTCAGACTCTTCAGCCAACACCACCAGTGTCTGGACTCCAGGGGGGAATTTATCGTATTGCTGCTTGGGGCAGATGCTCCTCGATAATTAAAATCTTCCCGTAGAGTCTAAGTGCCAAAGACTTTCTGACCAGGCTTAATTATCACATGAACAATTGTCTTTCTCCATTCATATCTTTCATTTCATTCATTCAATCACTTGTCTCTCCTGATTGAAATGAATGAAACAAAGAAAAGTATCCAAATGTACAGCTTTCCAAATGATCTGGGGTGGAGGGGCCGTTTCAATTTATTACCCCAAAATCAACACACGACTGAACAGTACGTCTGCTGCTGTAGCATTATTGTAGTTTTTCCAGTAAAGGCTCATCTGAATTGCATTGAACGAAACTGAGAGAATGGTCATGTGCACAACCATATTAAAGATCTTTGTTTATCATGATAATAAACATCTATCAGCGTGTGGTCTTACACTGTCCCTCTTATCTATGTCTCATTAAAGAGCTCTCTGTATCTATATCTAATCTAATTCATTCATCTAAGCTAAAAATGTAAAGTCCTTCAATATCTACATCTAAATGTATGTCCATGGTCAAATCAATATCATGAAGAGTATCAGTGACAGTCTGTATAATTTTCATCTAAATCAAAGCAGATGCCGTTTCATCATGTGCTGCAAAGTGTTCACATTAACTGAGCTGTAACTTTGAGTGTTCCGCTAAATTCATCATTTACTCCCCTGCAGGAGAATTAAGCTGTTGTGACACTGGCTTCAGCAGTTGGCGGGCTGTGTTACACATGAAAAAAAAAAATCAAATCAAAGAGGTGAATCAGATCTGAGGCTGCAGGAAGCCGGCTCTAGCCTTTGCAGTGAACCCAGCTGGCTTAATGTATGGGCTTTGTGTAGCCTGTGCAAAAATGTACATGCTTATGAACAACTGGCCCATTTGTCTCGCTCTCGGTGACAGACGAGAGTGGCTGATGAAACCTGCTTTTTCAGAGCCTCGTCCATATGAAAATAATTATAGAGCGTGAGATGACTGGCTTTGATGAGGCGGGAGAAGGCTGAGGGGAGCTAATACATTATCACTACAAACATTAACATTCATACAGCAAAGTTTGTTATTGTTTCAAGTCTCAATTTTCAGATCGCCTTTTGAGGGTTCATTCAGTTCCAATAAGATTCCAGTATACCTCCTCTACTGCACTAATGGCTTCCTCAACCTTTGTGCTTGAGCACAAACACATGTCTTGTGGTTTCATAATATCTTGTCTAAAGATACTACCTTGTGGGCACCAGATACAGATTTTATGTGCACAAATGTGTCAGGCCTCCATAGAGTTGTGGTCTTAAGTTGAGAATTTTCTTGTACCTGATTAGGCCTTCTCTACCATTCAGCTGAAGTGTGTCACCCCCGAAAACTTCCCAGCTGTGTTATTGTCATTTTCAAAACCATTCAGGTGGCTTCCCTCCAGGGAAGAAACTGACAAATCAATCCATCTTGACATGTATCATGTTTTTGGTGAAGTTTTCAAAGGAAATTGTATTTTGTTGATGCACTGGAGTTTATTTTCTTGAGGTGGAGCTTGAGAGATAAACTTAGAAACAGTAGTTTGAATTTACATTTCCAGCACATCTAGCAGTTTTCCTCAACAGATAGACTTTAATAGTCCTGATCAACATGGCAATGGCAACTGAGCAAACTCCATCCACTGAGGAAGAGCATGAGGTGCAGCTGAATAGTAACGGTGGTACTGTTAACTTTAATTATTGAAATAGAATACAAAATTATTAACTCTGGCATAGTCATGAAATTATTATTTCACTGTATATTTGTTTGTTGATTTTTAAATTAAAAAAAAAACAATCATTCAATACTGTTTGTGATGTGCAAATAGTAAAAGTACTAATGATTGAAGAGATTCAAGTCACTGCTTAATAATGATTGTGGACATTGTCACGGGGGGCAGTTTAACCTCTGCCCAGAAGCTGTGTCCAGTTTGTGTGCTAGAGCCCAGGGGTTCATTTCTGATTGTCAACAAATTCCTCAGCACCACCTTCCCTAATTAATGACAGAAAAATCATAACGTGACCTAAAAGCTAGCTAGCTCAGAGGGAACGTTAGCTAGCTGTGGCAGACGTTGGCTAGTAATGGGAGAACATGTTTGTCTGATGATTTTAAAGTGTAACTGGTCATTGAAATTTTTATTTATGTAAATTCTTGAGCACCTTTGGATGTAAAAATAACTTTTTTTTAAATTACAAAGTACAATAATAGTAATAGTAATCTAACCATTTCTATTCAACGTTTTGTCATGTGCCCTTCTTTTGGCATTGCTGGCCAACGCTCTAAGCCTTCCCTTTAGCATCTCTGGTCGACACGCGAAGTCTCACACCCCGCATGTCTAATCCTGACGCACAAAGTTTATGTTACTTTCATTACGTTTAGGTACAAAACATTAGTGACGTTTGGTTAATTCAGTTTGCTTGGGAAGCGAACTTCCGTCTGGGTGGAAGTCGTGTGTGTTGTGATGTCATCTGTTCAAGTTGTCTGAAACTGGTGTGGTCGGCTTTACATTGCAGGTATATTCAACCTTTGGGGATCCCTGCCTGATGCCAAAGGGAATACCTTGAGATGCGACGGGCCATGACAAAATGTCAAAATATGACGAGCTGTGGATGAGAACGGGCTGTATGCAAACAATATTTAGTAGAATGCCAGAAATGGAACAAAGAACTGTTGTGCTATTGTAGTGCAACTAATGAGCTCAATGACAACAGAGCAACATTTCCAATAACTGATCAGTCACGCTAAGATGGTACATTTTTCTGTGCTTTGTAAAATGGGTTTTACACATAGCTCTTGTCCAAACAAATGTCATGTTTTTAAAATGTTTTAGTTTTTATTTTATTGGATTGTTGATATATTTATTTTTGGCTTTTTTTGTGCATTGGGATATTATTATTATTATTATAGATTATAATTATAAAAAACCCCCACTGATTACTGCCCAAAGAAATTAACAAATGCAATAGTGAGACTATTAAGGGTCATTTGATTATACATTCATATTCTAAAACGTCTCCTCTACCATGCACACACACAATATGACTGCACATTTTTGAGGGTAAAGGACGACTTGGAAAAGTTCTGTTCTCCTTCTTCATCTCCCCTCGGAGATGGAAAGTCACAGCAGATCCACAACACTACATACATTTTCCTGCAGCTACAAAACCCTCTGACAAGGCAAATGGCTTTGCATTGGCAGACAATTTTAACACACTCATATGTCAAAACAAGCAATCTAAAAGTTTCTTATCCCTACATGAGGCTTGGGAAATGTCAAGTCTCTGAATGAGAAATGAAAGCTGGAGGTGCATATCAGGCGCAGGCTATGTGTTACACAGAGTAATGGCTCAGGCTGTCTGCTGTAATTCCACAAATGCATTTTAGCATCATGTCAGCTTCACATAGCAAACACAAGAATTTGATAACAGTATGCATGTGATGAACAAAAAATTATTTATTTGTCCACTTATGAATACCCCATGAGGACAAACATGCACCTCTCCATGTAGTGAATATTGCTCTTGGCCTCAGCTGGATTAGATTGTATTGATAGAGGAGATGCATTGGAGATAGAGAATTAAAGGGTCATACCTTCTGCCATAATGCTTCATTTGTTTCATATTCATTACATATGGTCCGAGTTACTCCATTTACTTTTCCTTGGGGCAGAATTTTATTGAGTTGAGCGAAATGTTTTTTTCAATCAGGAGATCTTCTATTTTAAGAGAGAGGAAATGTGATCCTGGCTCTTGTACATATTGTGGAATTCAATACTTGATTGTCATCTTATAAAGTAGCATTGTGCACAAATGACGATACAGGGGGGCCAAGAAAAACATTTAGTATAAGTGAGTATATGAGTGTAAGATGCAGAGTTCCCTAAGTTGAAGTGAAGGCAGTGCTTTTGCCCTTCTCAGGCCTATTTATATACAAAGAAATCACACTTTATGCATCCTAAATGAATAATTGGACCTTTTTTGATCAATGCGGACATAAAGTTGTCATGGATTTATTACAATGCCAGATTGACAGACTGCTTTGAAGGTAGTAAGACAGCATAGTTGTAAGGTTTGAGTTCTTCTTGGATCATTTTTACTGGGCATTCCTTTTGTAAATGAGCAGATGGAAGGATGCAGGCTTTCTTCAGCTTAATTTAAAATAATTCAAATACAAAGCAGCAGTTCATAAAGTTGGACTAGTAAATGTTTAACAGAGCTGAATGCAAAATAAAGCAAATTAAGCAAATTTTTGCCTTGAATATGACTGCTGGACTGTTGGCCCCAACAGCCAATGTACTGATGTTAGCAAACCAACAATGTACATTTACCGTAAATGGCAAATGGACTGCATTTTTCTTTTCTAATCTTATTGCCCACTCAAAGCCCTTTACAGCACTTTCACCCACATATTCATGCTGGTGTCAGAGGCTGTGGTGGCACCTGCTCATCATCTCTGACTATGTACCTGGTACATATTCACTAGTGACGGTAATTGGGGCCAGTATTTTGCCCAAGTCCACTTCGACATGTAAACTGCAGGGACAAAGAAGTTACAGTATATTAACAGAATGTCAAAATAGCCGAGAACGTGGTGTTACAAAACCATGTAAATTGAGACAAAGAGTCAAATAAAGTAAATATGTGACAGTGTTTGGACATGGACATCACAGTAGCACTGTTTTAGTCTGCTAGTATGGCCAAAGCTGTCATGTCTACATAGTGCTAGCATCCTGGGGGCAGAAAGGTGGGCAGTAAGAGGTTAATCGTTATATATAGGAAAACATAAACCAAAATATTTCAAAAATATCCTACCAAAACATTTTACATGTTTCTCTTAGTATGTTAAAGCACCACAGACCCCCAAACTTTTTTTTTTTTTAAATCTGGGGACTCGATTTGGCACCATACTAAAATCAGGAAGTGTTTATTTAACCAAAAAGATAAATACATAAATAAACAACGTGAAATCTGTTAATGTGGCAGCAGTTTAATTAGAAGCTTTCATCTGATTTTTAAGTTCAGCAGAAGAAAATAATATAGGGCCATCCCTTTTCTTAGGACATGGTACAAAAATTGCTTTGGTTTTTGTGCAGTACCATCCACGTCAGTATTTGTTGTCTTGACAGTAAAGACTGCAGACTTGAATTTCCAAAGTGTCTTCGTCACTGGTTGGAGGAAACACTGGGGTATGAAGGGCTATTGAGTTTCAGTGTCAGGTTCAACCGTTTACAATCAAACCTGAAGCAGCAGAGCAGATCACCTCTCCAGCTGTGCACTGCACACACACACACACACGCACACACACACACACACACACACACACACACACACACAGAGAGAGAGAGAGAGAGACACCCTGGTTGATCTCAGCCACTTCACAGCCTGATAACCAGAGTGTTCTGACATAACACTGTGGAACTGTGTTCTGGTGGTGAAACCACGCTGAACGCTGAACTAAACCGAGCTTGAAATTTTGACCTGATTGCATGGCTGCGTGCTGACTGCAATTGGCCACACTGGGAGTTGATGGTAGACTGCATCATAGCGCTCCGCATGCTAATTGCCGTAGACATAATTTTGAACTTGTCATCTGACCCTATCGTAGAAGGCTTTTGCAGTTGATGTCTAAAGAAAAGTTGGTGAAAAGGAGAAGGAAGAAGTCGAAATGAATACGGGCCTGACTCATCGTAACCATCCTCCCCTCAGCAGCCTGTCAGAGGCTTCCTTAAGTTTCCAGTGAGGCTACGAGCTGAGCAGACGCCCTGGGAAAGGGATACGAGTTTCCATCCCACCTACCATGTGGTGCCTTCTCCGGGCCCGAGCCCACTCCATAACCACATTTATCCTATTACACCAATCTGCTGGGATCCACTTCATACACTCACAAACAGTCGGAAAATATGCAATACAGTGGACTTGACAAGAAGCTGCGGTGCACATCATGTCCATGAATATAATTCCCATTGATTTTTGGCTGCCAAACATCTCAGAGCGGCTAATACCTTTATATCAAATCCCTCTAAAAGCATATAATTTCCAGTGAGTAGTCACACTTGCAGCCTTACATTCACACTGACAACCAAGTGGTGGCATGACTCCAGAGAACACACTCTGTCTCTCCCGTGTTTGCAGGCTTATTTATTCTGCATAGCTTTAAGCGGTGGCTGTGGGAAAAGGGAGGAAACAAAGAGTCATTCTCAGACCATGCATACAGTTAATATCAAACTTTTTTCATGCTGTTCCACTGCCGAGTGAGAAAATGTAGCCGGCTTTAAGCCTTTTTAAGCTCACACATTTCAGAGTTGAGCAACTGCAGAGCATTTTACATCATCAATTTAAAGGAGCAAGTGACATCTAAGCTTTCAGTAATGTTCTGGATGAGTCTCTCTGAGCCTATATGACCAATCAGTGACTCAAATACGGTGTTCTCTCTACTATCAAACATTTGATATGAAGTAAAAAAAAAGTCATAAATTAGACTGCAGAGTGTGGATGCCAAAAGTGATCAAAATGAAATAAATAACACCTTACTAATTATATTATATAATAATTAAATTGTGAAATAATCCAATACATTTATTAAACTCTAGTTTCCATCATGCCTCTTTTCACACTGAAATAAAAGTTATTTTATTCCAGTAGTTTTTATTTTAAAATTTAATTTTCCCCAATGTTTGCTTCACTGTTTTACCTCATAACACGACTTTTTATCTCAATCAAAGTGTCCGTCAACACAAATTGGACAAAGGCAGCAATCACAGCATTTGAAAATCCTTTGCTTGTCTTCATAAAAAGAGTTCTTTTAATCATAACTTATTTTATATGTGGTCAGGAGAAGCAACGAAGAAAAGCGAAGTAAAACAGAATTGAGATATCAAATGTGAAATGAAAAGTTTTCTTTTGAGATGTCATCAAACATGAATAACTATACTGCGTATTTTGATGGGATTACTCAACATTTTTTAAATCACAATTACACACTCTTTAATTGTATATGTGGTCAGAAAGATTTCAGATTAAACTTCTTAAAGAGATGGATTTCTGATTGCTCTCTGTACCTGTGTTGAAGTAACCTTATTGTTATTATCATTCACTGCGCTGTAATTTAATTAAATGACGGGTAAAGTGCAAAGTCTGGCACCAAGCAAAGTGTTTCGCGCATGAACTAAAGCTATAATTAGTTGGCCATGAATATCAATAGAGAATAACGTTAATGGAGAATGTTCTTTTAAACTGTAAAATCTATCTAACTTAACTTTAGCTTAACGCTGTCTTTCTCCTTACTCCTCTCTCTCCCTGCCTCTCCTCGGGTGCTTGTCGCCCAAAGATTCTAGAGCGCTCCGCCGATGTGTCTTCACTGTCGTGTCACATTAAAAGCCCTCGCAGAGTCGTGTAACTGCGACTTCATGACATTTCATAAAATTCAGCAGGCCGCCGCTGCAAAATGTGCATAGCGGAAACCCTGTAATGTGTGCAAGCTGATTGAGCGCTGTCAGTGACACAGGAATATCTCTCTGCAGTTTGCAGACATTAGCTAACTTTAGCCACCATGAGCCGCTGATGAAGTAAGATTGGCGTGTGTGTGTTTTATTGCTTATTATCAATTAAACTTTCAATATCTAAGAGGGAGATTATGTTCTTCCAAGAGTCACTTGAGGGTTGCCTGTCTCAAATGCTGTGTATATATTGTAAAATACATTTCCGATGCAACATTGTGCTATCTTGATGGTCTGGCTCAGGCTGACTGCTTAGGCCTCCAAAGGTGGTTGTTTCTGGTCCCGGTCAAGTAAACCACAAGTGGTGAGGACCTGTTTTTCTTTCCCACTGTGGCCGCTGACCGTTCAGTGACCAAACAAAGATAACCAGATCTGTTTCTATTTGGACATCTCATCTTGCAGAGTGAGATTTAGAGTGCCTTTGAGCATAAGTCTGTTCCAAGAGGCCATGGTTCCAGTACCACAGAGCTTCTCCACAGAGCACAAGTGGAGAAAAGGGTCACCAGCAGTCAGCATGAGAAAATGTCCAGCGCACAGCTACAACAGCCCATAACCTGCAGTGAATACATCAGTGTCTCAGTGTCGTGGTCAGAATTCAACAAAACTGACAGCTTTGATGTGTCTTGCCTTTGTATTTGTGTGTTGAATCATTTAACAGGGAGATTTGGAAGCTTCATCACTTCCCCCAGACTTGGAAAAGTAATTAATTCTCATCTGCAGCGCCTGGACAGAAGTAAAGGAACATTCAGATTAATCAGAAAGTTGGGGCGTAAATATGTTGAAAGAAATGGAAAAAAGAAATCCAACTGGAAGTAAACAATAGTGAAAATGGATGGTTAGATTTGGCTTTATTGAGGAGCAGGTCCACTGTACTGAGGCTGTTAAAGTACTTAATACAATTCACTTATAATTCTTAATAAAACGTAATAAAATTAATAATAATTCGAATAAACAAATAAATAAACAAATAATTAAAGCACTAAAAACTTTTCACCTCAGATAATCTGATTTAAAAATGAAACTTTGAAAATGAATAAAGCAAAATTGAGTAATGTGAAATGTTTTGGGGTTGTTTTTTTTTTTATTAAATCTTTCCATACTTCAGGACTAAGCTAAGTAAATGCATGTTTGAAGAAAACAGATTTATTGTATTTTATTTTTTTTAAATATCTCTGGACCTTTTTATTACTTCAACCAGTAGGTATAAATTATGTATGCGATAGACACGACTGACAGATGTTCTTCCTCAGGTTACGGTGAACAATTGTTTTTAATAGAAAGTTTATGATGACATGTGACATCATTGTTTTAAATTAATTAACCTACATGAATATGGCTTCATTTTTGGCAAATGTTTAAAAATGTCAGGTTAACTCTTGGCCTCATATTGGACTGCATTTATACAGCGCTTTTCTAGTCAGCATTCACACACACATTCATACACTGGTGGCAGTGACTACCTTGCAGGGTGCCACCTGCTCATCAGAAGCTGTAACCATTCACACATGCACTCACACACTGATGGTGCAGCATCAGGACCAATTTGGGGTTCAGTATCTTGCTCAAGGACACTTCAACATGTAGACTGCAGGGGCCGGGGATCAAACCACAATATGAGCCACAGCCACTCATGTTGTTATTTGTACAAGAGAAGTTTTCCTGTTAGGACCAAATATCTGCTATGTGCTGTAAGGATGTTCTTGGTGTGATAGCCTCACAGCAATGTGCAGTGTTCTGTTTACTTAAACCCTTATTTAAGATCTAAGAATCAACTTGTTAGTTGTACAAAATTGTTTCTGGGATTATCTTAAGCCCCTTTTACACAGTCCATTCAATGCAGGCCTGTTGCGCCTCTGATACGCCTAGCCGTCTGTATAAACGTAACAGAGGCGTAATGGGGGGTCAAAGTTGTCCCACCTCTGAGAGTTAGGTAGTAACAGCGTCAAATCGACGTCTGTATAAACGGAGTGAGCTGGCGAGGCAGAACGTCGAGACAGGGCTGTGACGTTTTGTCGACATGGTTTGTGTGTGACCCTCAACCGGGAGATTTAAAAGCAGCTAGCAGCAGTTAGCAGCTAACTCAAAGAAGAAGAAAAACAACTGAAAATGTTTACAAATTGTGGAGACAAGGCGAAGTTCCGCAGCTACTTACCCTCCGAGCAGATGAGATGACGAGATCATCCGCCACATAACAGGGATGGTAAAGTGATTGTTATTGTCATGTTATTCCATTGTTTGCAAGGCGCTGCTCAGTGCGCACATAGACTGTATATAAAGGTGGACGACATGAGAGCTCCCCAAAAGTGAAGCCAAAACATTTCAATCACCCCCTGGTGGTGGGCTGCAGTATAGGTCATAAACTCCTCCTCCTCAATGATTTCAAGTAGCAGAAGGGCCAAACTAAAAACTCAAAGTACACCTCAAATAAATTTTTCCCAAAGATGGTTTCTGTCATATTAGGTAGTTCTTATCACGCTGATGTTTGTTCAAGTGTTTGTTTTTCTGATCAGTTTGGTTTTAATTAGTTATTTAATGAAAAAATAGGATGAAACGTCATGATTGACAGTTGAACCCTGCTTTGGCGGGCCAGCGTATGGGCGGGAACTCGATACTGTGGCTCTGCTGCCCGGTCGCTACTGTGCAGCCTCTGGCTTCGAACGACGTCACCAGCACAAGATGGCAGCGGCCATATCTCGGATATTTTGGCTTCACTTTTGTACAATGGGAGGAAGTGGAGACCATCTTTATTTATGTCAATGGTCACGCATGTAAAATGTGACACTAGACTCCGATGCTGACGTGTTACTCATCACACCTCTTTTAATTGTGGAATGCCGGCTTGCCAACTAAAATCACACAGTGGAGCGGCGTTATGATGGCGTTGCGTTTTTCAGCGTAAATAAACAAAGATGGCGTATAAAGGGTCTTTGTTGCAGTGATATTGCGCAATCTATGTGTAAAGGTGAGGACAGTGTAGCATTTTAATGCACTTTTTCACATTAGTTAGGTACATGCATATCTGGTTTGATGATTTATAGCAAATCAATAGTATGAAACAAGAAGCTAAGTATGTCATATTTACATGGAAATCTCACTCAGACTGGGACTATTGGGCATAAATTTAAAATGTACCTTACCAGGAGATGTTATGTGATGTTTTATTACAAACTGACCACAAACACATGTACCTTTACCTGAGAAAGAACATATGTGGCCGAAACAATGAACTGAGGAAGTTACTCAGTACTCAAGTGTTGTTTTTCAGTACATTCTCTTGTATGACACAGTAGACCACTCTTTGGTTCCTACTTCTGACAGAAAATGTTAGTTTCTTTTAACCATGACCACAATCGTTCCCTAACCTTAATTAAGCCCAAACCATGACCTAACTAAGTTATTTTTGTGGCTTGATATAACTAAACTTTTAAACATTTAATTATTGCTACTACGATTTGTTTTGGTTTCAGACGGCACAGAGAAATGATGTCATCCTGATAGATCATAAAATGCTTTGATAACAGGGTACTTGTGCATTTTCTTTTTTATGGAAGTCATATACACCGATCAGCCACAACATTAAAACCACTGACAGTTGAAATGAATAACATTGGTCATCTCGCTACAGTGCAATATTCTGCTGGGAAACCCTGGATCCTGGCATTCATGTGGATGCCAATTGACACAAACCATCTGCCAGAACAGCCTCACAGATCAAGCACACCCCCCATGGCACCGGCACACCCCGATGACATTGGTCCCCCAGCAGCACAATGTGTGCAGCCACACCACAAAAACTGCTCAGGAACAGCCAGCGGAACATGACAAAGACCTTAAAGTCTCGACCTGGCCTCAAAATGCCCCACATCCAAATCTGATTGAGCTACATGGGACGTGCCCATCCATGGATGCCATCAGGGAGTGCTGTTGGCATGAGGGCATTTACTTTGTCTGAATCAATGTTTGGGTGGGTTTTATGGGTCAAAGAACATCTACATGAAATACCAGGACCCAGGGTTTTCCACTAGAACATTGTACTGTAGCCATGATCAATGTCATTCACTTCATCTGTCAGTG
>JBBPCS010002134.1:0-13952 GCA_037974645.1 Hollardia meadi
ACGCTGATGTTTGTTCAAGTGTTCATTTTTCTGATCAGTTTGGTTTTAATTAGTTATTTGATGCTATAAAAAGGGGGAGAAACGCCATGATTGACAGCTGAGACCTGCTCACGATTGGCCGGACAGGTGTATAGGCAGGAACTCGATATTGCGGCTCTGCTGCCCGATCACTACCGCACAGACTCTGGCTCCAAATTATGTCACCAGCGCTCGTATCCGGGATAAATGGAGACGTGTCGGCCATCTTTATTTATGTCAATAATTGAAACAAACACAATGAAACATTGAGCAAAAACAACGACGGGCATTTAAGCTTAAGACAGACAAGTTAAAGGTCGTCTCTTAGAAACTGTATGCAACAGACAGCCACTGCAGTTAAATTGCGTAACATAGCAGGCGGATATATTTTTTGACAAGCTGAACCACAACCAGGAGAGCCCGGTGTCGCCGGGTCGGCCTCTCTAAAGCTGGTCGCAGTCGCTCAGCTAACTGCAGGATCTCGGCCCGGGGCGGCCTGTATCGACTAACGAGCGTTCAGTCATCAAACTGAAACACATCGTCAGGGTCTGCCAGAAGCCTCTCAGTGAATAAATCCCGTGCGTTGGACTGCCACTGCCATTTATTAAATCAAAGAATTACCCATTTCGTACACTGCACTGTAACATTTACTCTTGTATTTCTTATCTTTTTATTCTATTCTATTTTATTTATTTATTTTCTATTTCAACTCTTCTTAATTTCTATCTAAACGCTTTTTTTTTGTCTCATGTTGCTTTTACATTGTGTCTTGATGCCTTCTATGCTTTATGTAAAGCACTTTGAATTGCCTTGTTGAAATGTTGCTTTGCTTGCTAGGACAACTGAACAGTCATCCTAAATTTAGGAGGGTTTATTGAAGATTTTGGGAAATTAGGATGCTTGTGTAATACATGTTTCATATCTGAAGTTAAGATAGGAACATTGACTTAGGAGATCTGTAAAAACTTTTTTTGTAAATGGTAGGAAGTTTCTGTAACACGGTCCCGGGAGCAGAAATATGGATCTACAGGGCGTTCAGGAGGCAGGTCAGTCTCATATCAATTACCTGTTGGGATACAATGACAAACGTTCACTGTCAGTTCATGATTTATGTCCGCTTGTCAACTAAATCCATGTCTCACGTCCGTGCCAAACAAAATCTCCATCCACACTGCCACCTTGTCTCATCTTTGTCCTTTAACATCCAAAAAGCAGCAGCTGTTCTTTTCGCCTTGAGCTCCTTCTGGAAATAAGCACAGCCGTTGGGCTCCATTTAGCACAGAATCTCGTCAATAAAGCTACAGCTTTTTACTCTAACCAGTCCAGCAAAGTGCTGCAGGAAGCTGATGCATCTGCCCCGACCTTCAAGTGGTCAAATTAAAAAGATACAGCCCAGTGCCTCCAGAGAGAAACCTTGAAATCAACTCTGCACTTCAGCAAATTTAAGCATTTGCAATAAGCTGATCGGGAGAATATTATGAATGATTAAAAAGTGTGCACACAACCTACTGAGGATGGAGACATAATTGTATAAATCAGTATTGTCACATCCCAAGCATTAGAACCAAAAACACACATTTTATACCAAAAGATTTATAATGTGTTCCCCAATCAGTTAATAAGCAAGTTCAAATGTTTGATCTTGATTTTATTCATGAAGTATATTACAGTATATTACTGGTGAACCTCCTCAACACCACGTCTGACCTTCGCTAGTAAGAAAAACAGGCTTCTCACACTATAACAACAAAGTATTAAATGTCCTGACTGAAAGGTTCAATCTGGAAATCAAACTGCTTCACGGTTCATCAGAGCGCCGGCCTGCTTCACAAAACTCACCAGCTGTTCTGCTCTCAAAGTGTCCGGTTTGTCTTTATGATTTGACTCACAATGAAGCTCCACATCTCAGCTGCCGTCTCCACGTAGAAAAACTTAGCTTCAACTTTCACAATCCTCCTTGAACACACCCTCATTTAATATCTTGTTCTTCCTCCACCATCTCAGACCCAGAAACTACAACACCTACACTGCAGGTTTCTATTTGTTACCGTACAGCAGCCAGGAAAAGACCCCCCCCCCCCCATGAAAACACGTTTAAATCCGCTAGATCCCGATTTTTATTTGGATCCGCACTAAATTGTACACACTCATAGATACCAGCCCTCTAAATATGCCTGATTTTTCTTTGTTTTTTACTTTTCTCAGTTTGTAACGCTGCAACGTACTGAGTTACTTTTGTAAGTAACGCTATCAAACACTGGTGAGAACACAATCCACAAATTGAGGTGAGCTGCTCGGAGCACATTGGTAGCGATGACTGAGGGGATTAAACATGTTACATATTCGTGTGCCTCCTCCAAGATCTTTTTCATCAGTCCGGGGACCCTGCAGTCACAAACCTGTTTCTGTAACCCCCTTACTTATTAGAGTGGCCTGCAGACCCCTGCAGTCCCTGAAGTGTTATTTTCAGCTCCAGATCTGTGGAGTGTGGGGGCTGTAATGATTTTATGGGAGGTAAATTTGCAGTGTGCAGCAGTAATGCCGCTCAGCTTAATTCGGCCCTTCCCCACCCACTCGACACGTAAGGTGAATGAATATATACACACACGCATGCACACATGGTGCTGACATCGCTGAAATGTGTGATTTACATGACTGCACACGCAAAGAAAAGATGACTCTGGTGCTTGTTATCATACATTAACACATTTTACGGTTGTCAAACTGTCCTTTCACATCCCAATCTGTTGTGTTACAATTTGAATACTGATGTGGAATGTTAATGTTCAACAACAACATGCAACGTTTGGTCATTTCTCCTTTTTTTTCTCCAGTTAATTTCTTTTTTTTCATACGTGTAGTTTAATCCGACTAGCAACTCATCCATCAGCCGCAGGATTAAAAGGGCTTCGTAAACACCTTCCAAAGCACTTCATCTAAGCAACGTCCTTGATAAAGATGTCAATTTATTTTATTTATTCACTTTACATTGCAATCCATGAAGCTGAGGAACCATCGGCTTTGTGAACACAGCTGGTAAATTTATGGCTGCATAATATTCAGACAACAGCCACGCATGCATTACAAAACCTGTTTTCATCCCAGTCACTTAACCGCCCAGCGTGCAATAGTCTGGCCGTGCGTTCGGCACTGATCCAAGTGATTTGTGGCGCCGCAGCTGAGTAAATTGCCTTTCATATTTTCTTTGCAGTTGATAAAGATTGTGCTGGTTGATGGAGTGTTTGTTGATTAGACTCACGGGGGGAAACTGAACCCAATATGAATCAACGTGAAGATAGTGAATATGCTAAGATTGATATTAAGATATTAAGATTGCTGATGTGATTGTTTCAGTTGTTTAAAGATGCTTTTAATGTGAAAATAATTTCATTAAATTAAAAACTCTCTTGCATGGTGACTGCTATTGCCCTTAAAATGGCTAGAGGTTGTTTTTGTTTTTTTGTTTCAGTTTGGAAAAGTAAGTTATGCGATGTTAATACCTGCACTTTTTGGACATTTTTTGTAATATATGTTACAATCACTGTTCTGCTTTAAATAGGGAAAAGCATTGAGTGCCTCTCTCTTCTTTCTCTGAATGGATTTAACTTAATTTCCTTCTAAACAAGATTAAGAGGCTACTGACACACAATGCTTTTAGCTAAGTGCTAACATCAGCAGGTATACTGTGCTCACCTCATCTAGCATGTTCGCATAAACACACAGCTGAGGTTGATGGGCATGTCATTAGTTTTGCAGCAAAGGTTGCACAGCAGACATTTTGACTTGTCACAGCAGGAAAAACACACTGTGGACTTAATGACAGCAACGACGGCTCAGTTCCATTAAGTGTCCCAGTAACGGTGACAGAGGAGGTCCTGCTATTGTGCATGCTGGTTCAAGTGGAATGCAACATCATTAATTCACCTGTGAGTCACAATGTCAGTTATGCAACTACTACATTTGTTCATAAACCAAAGAACTGCAAAGTATTGGACAGATTAAGGAATATTTAACCCAGTTATTAAAATCATCCCTAGGGATGAATGACGACACAAATGTGACTAAAACCAAAGGCAGTTCAGGTACCGATTGATGAGTTATTTCCTGTATCTCTGTCACGTGGGTTCCGTCACTGCCCCGCCCCTTTAGGAGACTAGCGGCACGTCTGAGTCCATTCATTCTTATGGTAGAAATGAACGTGCTCGCAGATTAACGCCGGTTCTTTCATCCCTTGTAGTCACCGAAGCAAAAATTGGACCCACACGTCTTCTGAAGATTCTGACACATTTCAGACAAACAAATGAGGGGGAAATTAACTTTGTTCGAGACCTGTCTCTTCCTCAGCAACACACTCTCGCAAGATCTCCAGATCTGTAGCGAGCATATTAAGCTAGCAGATAAAAATAAACAGCAAAATAAAGCACAAACACAAAATTTACGGCTGTGTTTAGTGTTGTATTGTTTCAACATGGACAACTGCCCTCAGTAGTGTTCGGTGACCACTCCCACTTAGGAGACCAGAATCCATTTCATACCATTAGCGTAGCTTCTAATGCGGTATCTTTGTCCCATCTACCATCTTTGCTAAAACTTTCAATATCACATTAAAACTACTGTTAAATGACAAAAACATCTGTAGAGGCAAAATACCATCAAAATGCTTTCATTGTTAGTGCAGACGGTCCATTACAACAGCATGAGACAGACAGAACAATAAATCATAACTGGGTGAGTGCTTATTTCTGCATTTTAGTCCATTTACAAAGCCAAGTCAATTTAACTTTGTGAACCATTAGGATGAAAAACAATCCCTCCAAGTGTGTTCCATCTGCCTGCTGGACAGACAAAACAAGAATCTGGCTGACATAATTGGAGGCAGCACAGCACAGCAGATCTACAAAATCCATAAAAGTCCCCTAATCCAGGAGTACACGCTCGAAAGCTGCTTAATATTTGAACGTAGGGACGAACCAGTTCCTGATGTGGGTTCGCCGACCTGGAGAGACTAGGAAGGACTTACCTTTTGGCTTTTATGGTTTTAGTTGATTTTAGTTTTTAAATGGGATGGAGAACAAACGAACAAAAGCGTCCCCAAAGTTCCCCAAATAATTAAAATGGACGCTCTTACTCCCACTGCTTTAAACATGATGCATCAAAATGCAAGATATTAAGATAAGTTCAGTAATATATGGTGCCTACCAAGCCTCAGTGAAGTACAACAGACTCACTTTGCTGAGTAAGGAAAAGTCTTAGTGAAGCTAAGTTCGGAATTACCTGATTTGTGCTGACTACTGATGACCTCATCGTTACATCCCCAGTCGGAGTTATTTCAGTCGAAGTACTTAGAGAAATTCCAATCTCTGCTTAAAGTGGATTAAACAGCTTTTCTGTCAAATTTATGTTTCCTGTCCAATGCCTGAACACTGCGAATGATTTCTCACTGCAGTCGTCCACAGAGCCAAGAAGCTGGTTCCTACAGTAATGATCTGGCAGCCAATCGAGGCTAAGTTTATGCTCATTTCTAATAAAGCTAATTAGGATTTCTGTTTCACTCCCTGATGGGAAAACTTGTTGCAGGCCATAAAATTTAATGCTGGGGGGAAACATGCATACAGTTTTCCTTATGCTTGCTTATAAACACACCCACCACAGCTGTGCTGGTACATTAAGTTACAGCAGTTAATTAGCATGGAGCAGAATATGGATGGGAGGTGCCATAAGATCAATAAGATCTCAGAATATCTTTGACTCAGTTTAGACACACGTCTTCAAAGTCTGAGTCCTGCCTCTGCCTGCACTCACCAACACTGACGGAGCTGATGTGACATAAACTCATTCTTATGGGAAGCTGAAGGAAGCACAGTATGAACTTTTTTTTTTTGAAGACGGCTTAGTTATGAGTCACTGACTGCAGGAAAATAACAGCACAGTGCTGCGTTGTAGTCTGCAAATACCCGTGAGTCAACAGGAGTTCAAGCATCCGTGGAAAATGCTTCTTGTTTTTATTGGTGGAAATATGAAATAACTCTTCACAGTGGCTTTTTCGCTAAAAAAATTACATAACCTGTAGAAACACTGAGCCCCTACAGGCAACTGTGAAAACTTCCAATGTGTGGATGTCCAGCCGATTCTCTCTGAGTATGACGCTGTAGTTCTATCTCACACAGGCTCCGCCCTCTACTGGACTCAATGGGTTGTTCGGACCCAGGCCAGGATGGTCTTCTACTTCCTCTCGGCGATGACTGAGACGTAGGTGGACTCTGGCAGTTGCCCCTAGCCGGTGAGGCCAATATTGGTCGCGGCAGGGCGGTCACTTATCGGGCTCCACCCACTGTACCCAGTCCAACAGAGGGCTACGTTATTGTAACCCTTGTTCTATAAGCCCTCTACCATCGAGCCCTGCTGCTCTTGCGCCGCAGGATTCGTATCCCACGTATTCGGGTAGGCGTGTGTAGTGGTGGCCGGCTACGTTTATGCAAATTTTCAGTGGGCGAATACGTGATCGTGATTGGAGGAGAGTAATGCCCATAGAGTCCAGTAGAGGGCTCTGCCTGTACTTATAGAACAAGGGTTACAATAACGTAACCTTACGTTACCCCTCTAGCATCACTTCTGGAGGCACCTCTCTGGTGTAGGAGTACAAAGATCGACAGAAGTCTGAGGCAGGAGGTGGTTGGATGTGTCAAACACAGGACTCCACCCACCCCCCAGTGAAATGTGGCTGCAGTATAGGTCTTAAACCCCTCCCCCTCCATGTTAGCAGATGGGACATGGGCCAAACTAAAAACTCAAAGTGCACCTCAAATAATTTTCTTTTGATAATTATTATTTTTTATCTTTACCGTGGAGCCCAGGAGGTATTTGATGAATTGGGAGAGAGAACATGTGAATGTGGCCACTTTAACCTGAAGTGCTAATCCGGCTGTAGCTGCTGATGCTGCACTCATCTTTAGTGTTTTGAACAACAAGGTTCATGTTTCTGTATGATTTCCTTTGAGTGTGATTTAAATAGATTTATTTTTTTTTCAAGCGCAATGTCAGACAGAAGCACAGGTGTAGTCAATATCATTGATTGCTTGTGCTGCGTTCATGTCATATCGTTAATTACTGTAATTTACGTAGGACAGATTAGCTTTCAAAGCAGCCTCTGAGTTGGAAAGAAAAATCAGCTCAAAATGGCTGCAAACATGCAAAAATCCAATTTTAACACTAATACAGTTAATTCAGCTAAATTAAAAAGTAGCTATACACAATTTGTATCTGGTTCCACATATTAACGAACTGATCCAAATACGAATACTTGCAAATGTTGCTAATTTAGACGGTTTAAATGAATAAATCAAAATAATGAGTTTTCTTCCCATTCTGTCATAATTAGCAACATTGTGCCTTTCCTGATAGCACAAGTCAAACTGTCTGCTGTTCTGAGAGGGTGAGTGAAGTTTTGTTGAAGAGACCTTTTTCACAGCAGCCATTTTGTTCAGAAACAGTGGGGTGAACACAGGTGTTCCCAGTGATACGAGTGAAGGCTCCGTTCCATTCAGGTCAAACAGAGTCGACGTGCTGCCCTCGTGCATGTTGGCTCACTGGGTAGGCTCTGCTACACCAAATGGAACAGAACCATAATTAATTTTATTAATTACACCTGTGTTTACATGTGATTTCATGTCAATATGGCTGCCGTTAAATAGGTCTATTGATCACAGAGCAACACTGTAACCCTAACACTAACCCTGTGATGAGCGAGCGCACACATCATGAAGTCATGATGTTTGGTAACCGTGTGTCAGAGTCTGAGTCAGCCATTTTCCACCTCTTGGAGCACCTGGCGCTTTTTCAGTCTCTCTTGTCAGTTTGTTCAATCCCGCTTGACATGAACACACTGACAAGAAGTCAGAAGCTTCAGAGACTTCGATTGTTCCGTTGTTGATTTTTGCCAAGAGACGGAGAGAGAAGCAGCAAAAGGTTAAAAAAAAAAAATCTGAGACGCACCGTCAGGGTGAAAACTGTAGAACAGTATTAACTCAGAGTGTGGCGCTTGTTCTGTGCAGGTATGTACAGATAAGGGGGAGAAAGAGGGAGGGGGAGAGTGCTGACCAGTGCGAGACTCACCCATCCAGAACACGCTGAGCTGCTCCGCTTCGGTTACTGGCTTCAAGTCATGTTTGAAGACTGAATTACGTTCATGACTTTAATGGAGAATAACTCCACTCTGCACAGTGCTTGTCAAAAAAAATCAACTCAGCAGGAAAATCATTTCATATCCCCACCAGTGCCTCCTCCTCCTCCTCCTCCTCCTCCTCACAACCGCACCAGGCCCATGTTCTCCCTAAAATTACGCCTCTTTTAATCAACGGGAACATGGCAGCTTCTCTTTACTTTGCACATTATTACCAAACAAAAGGCTCAGGTGATTTCGCTGCCGGCGAGGGATTCAATTATTCAAAAGCTGTTTCAGCTCCTGTTGTCTTTGCGCCCTGAATTCATCTTTTATTGAGGCGGCCGGTAAATGATTTGTTATAAGCAGCTTGCAGGGAAATACGGTCGACTTCTGCCACCGGTCCACCGACAGACCGCACACACACACACACACACACACACACACACACACAAGGCTGCAGGATTGACCTGAAGGCTGTTGCTGGTGTGTTTGGACTTTTTCTTTCCTGGGTGCCTCCGAGTTTGAAGTGCCAGGACTCAGAAGGTTTACAGCTGCTGTTACACACTCTGTGCAGCTAAATGACTTTCCTGTGCCTGTGTTTGAATATAAGTGGCTCATGTGATAAAGTGTCAAAACAGAATTTCAGAGCAGAAGTGCAAAACAAAGACATTCATGTTCTCCCGTCTTTGAAAAGAGTCTCCCCTCTTTTTCAAGTGCAACACAAGTTTGCAGATTTTCTTACTTTCATTCATGCTATAATATTAACGCTCAGATTGGATGTGAACTGGACAGTAATTTACAGAACTTGACTAAACTGGAGGCGAGCTGTCCACATCCCTGCTGCGTACCACTGAGAGGTGTTTGCTCAACATCTCACTGACAGCGAGGTCTCTTGGACGCAGATACACTGATCAGCCACAACATTAAAACCACTGACAGATGAAGTGGATGACATTGATCATGGCTACAGTACAATGTTCTAGTGGAAACTCTGGGTCCTGGTATTCATGTGGATGTTTGACCCATAAAACCCTCCTAACATTGTTTCAGACAAAGTAAACCCCCTCATGCCAACAGCACGATGGCATCCATGGATCGACACGTCCCATGTAGCTCAATCAGATTTGGATCCAGGTCGAGACTTTAAGCTCTTTGTCACGTTCCTCGGGCTGTTCCTGAGCGGTTTTTGTGGTGTGGCAGCACACATTGTCCTGCTGGGGGACCAGTGTCATCGGGGTGTGCCGGTGCCATGGGGGATGTTTGGGGCAGATGGTTTGTGTCAAGTGGAATCCGCATGAATGCCAGGACAATAAAAATTAGTGCCCGAAATACACATACTTAAAACACTATTAGTGACATTAGCAGAATACTCCAGGGCATGTGGTGATGAACTTTAACGAGTGTGCAGAATAAAAACTCTCCATTAACGTCCTCCTCCAAGCACATTCAAAAGAATGGAGCTGGAACATCTGTGAGTGCTGTGGGAGCAGCTGACAGGAGATGTAATCCCCATGTGGTCTTAGCTCTCTGATGCTCAGGACGGCGGACTTATTCATACTGAGAGATAAACCAACAGTAATCTACAGTATCGTTGGTGCCTGAGTGTATAACCACCTGCACTGTGCACACTACTATAACCCGCAAGCTGCAAAACATGTCAACAGGGTTACTGTTTCCCTTTAAACGACTAAATTCTTCTCTCGTGATTAAAGAGCGAAAACTCGCCTCTGAACCAGGTCTCATTGCGCTCGATTTGCGCAACACTGTGTTCATTACAGTTGTCAAACCACGCGGTTTAATTTAATGAAGGAACGTAAAATATGTCTGAATCATTGTAGTGAAAAATAAATATTGTAAATCCACTATCTCCCCCTGAAGTACACTGACGCGCCCTGAGGTTCCCCTCAGTGAAGCTGTTCGGCGCACTTGGACAGCAGCTGTGTCTGCCGCTCTCATGAATCATATCCGCGCTGCAGCAGCACAAGTCGGATCAGTTAAGACCATCGACAACAGCAGCTCGCCTGGCTGTTAAATCTCTCATTAACGCCGCTTCCCCTCTGCGCATTAGCGCGCGCGGATCGTGCGTAATTCGGTTAATCCCGACGCTTCTTTGTTTTAACAGATAAAAAAAAAAAAGAGTCCTACCTCGCTCATGATGGACGGTAACGTCGAGGTTTCTCGGCTGCTTCCAGTACGCGAGTTGCGGAGCGAGAAGTTTCAGCACTAGTGGTCTATAAAAGAGTGGCTCGCCGCGCACAGAGAAGCTTTATAAAGTGTAAAGCCCAACTCCTCCGTGTCATCACATCGACAATAAACCAATAGGAATGCCGTGGGCAAATGTGTCTCCCAAGTCACCACCCAACTCCTTCAAATATTCATACGCTGTGGAAGATCTTTTCATCAGGAGCAGCCAAACAGAGCTCTTCTCTCCTGCTGCCGAGCGCCAGCACTCACCGGAGCGTCGGGAGGCTTTTCATGCGCCAGCCATCATGTCATCAATACAAATCTTTATGTCACTACATGTGCGCACCAGTGCGGGAGCTTCAGAACAATTAAGCTCTGATGGGAAATAATATTATGCCTGTTTTATCTTCCCTTTGCTGATTGGCCGTTTGCCCGTTTGATTTCACATAATGTGCTTCTTGTAGTCTTTAGAGGCTCCTCTATAATGTTTATTTAATGTAACATTTTATAGTTGTTTTATTTTATGAAATGCGTTGTGATATTCCCCTCACGTTTATTGTAGGGTTATATAAGTTTCATTTCTCAATTTTAAATCATGGCTTCATTTTATGGTTGTGTTTTATTCTTACATTTCTGTGTTTGTTGTAAAGCACTTCGTAACGTTTGTTTTGATAAGTGCTATACAAATAAACTTTATTATTATTATTATTATAAACTTTATATTAAAAGTTATACAGTTATTACAGCCTAATAAAAATAATTAGATTTTCTCTGCCGAATTCCCAAACAACAGCATGTTGTTGAGACTGAGCTCTGTGTTTAACTTGATTAAACTTATTTTAATAAAGAAAAAAGTGTTGGTGATTTTTTCCCCCCCAAAAGAACAGTTTCTAGTGGTGTTGTCTAATCCTTTTGCATCAGTCTAAGTGCATCCAGCCTTATCCATTCCCTCCTTTTCATTCCCTTCCACATCAATTTCACAAATTGAGGTAGCTAATTATCGTTCGTCCTAAATCCATACATCCATTTGTAAAATTCGATGCAGGCTGTGTTTTTCAAATTGAGCATTTAAGCAGCAAGCAGCAGCTACAATCTCAATCAGAAATCCAGAGGTTAACCTCTATCTGCCTCCTGCACATGGAGACAAACAGGACCGATATTCACAAACGCTGTGATGTGGATGCAATGTGAAGGCTGGTCAGCCTCCCTGTGGTTTGTTACCAGAGCACCAGTGAAGTCCCAGTGGAAGCTTGATGGATGCGAGGAGCGGAAACCGATTACAAATGAAGCCTAACATATCTGCTGCTCTGACCTGACCTTTGTGTCTCCGGGCGACTGTCGATGTGCCTGACAAGCTGGAGCGGATTTGCACTGAAAGTGACTTTCCGGCCTCTGTCTCTCTAAGATAAATGGACAAAGTCTTTTTGTTTTGCCAAGTACAGCAGATGGTGCTGAGGTTATGGTGGAAACTTGTGAAGTTAGCAGGACACAGAACAGCCTGTGATGCCTGCAGTGCAGCGTTATAGCTGAGCTAATGCCGTCCTTCACGGTGTACAGGACACCTGCAGTACATTAAGTGCAGTGATGTTAGAGATGTTGGTCAGGAAGTGGCTCAGAAGCTTTCAGTGATGCTAAAGATGCTGAATGACTAAAGATCAACATCCACATTCAGCTTATTTTGTATGTTAGACAAAAAATTGTGTCCACAAGAAGCATTTCAGCAGCCACAGTAAAAAGGCTGGAACATGCATCTTCCAGCTGCACATAAACGTCCACATGAATCTATCCTTGACATTTATACGTATTTTGAGTTAGTAAGGATTTTATCTTCGCAGTCGCGTAGTTCCAAGTGTTCAGATATGTGGACAGTGTAGAGAAACCTCTACAAAACTCCTTTAGTGGAACAATATCGTTTGAAAACAGGTACCCTGCATGAAAAAATAAATTAGGTCCCATGAGTGCAGGAATCCTTATTACGTATCACTACTTTGTGTGCACAATAACAGTAACTGTTGTTTAAGTATTTACTAATGAATAAGACTTCACGAGTTTTGTGCCGTATCATGGAGTCACAGATACTCATGAGCTAATCATCTGTTCTATAGTAAGTCATCATTATCTAGGTAGGTGAGTATATAAAGGAGCCGGAAGAGGCGCAGTGGAGGTGTGGTCCTGCTCCTCAAACTCTGCTGGTTCGCTTCGATACTGGTTTCATGATGTAAACAAAAGCAACTAAAACAAAAACTCTCTCCACTTAGTGCTTTAACTGTCCTCAAAGCAATGCATGTACTGAGTGTATTTCTTGCTTCTGTAACATTACAACCAAACTGCTGCATGAATGTACTGAAAGTTTGTATTATCTTACGTGATGAACTCATGTTTTCTGCTCCTTTGAACTTTCTGGTAGGTCTCTTCAGTCTGCGTCTTCTGTCCCACCCTCTGTGATGCTGTTCTGTTATATTTCCATCGGGGTATTGACTCATGAATTATTCTCAAGAAACACCTTTATGCTGCCTTGTTGTGTTGAGGACACTCCTCCCTCAGAGAGTTGCACAGAATCTATTTTTGTGCTCCGTGTTGTGTGTATACATGCGGGGCTGCTGACGGTGCGATGCACACACATATGTAAATGCATGCTAACGAGGCCTTTTGTAGACATTTGCATAGATTTCTCCAAGATTAAAAAGATTTTGGTGTTTTGTTTTGAAGCCACATGATGTCTGTCATTTCACTTGAAAGTTTGCCAGGGACACATCATGATGTGATGTATTATTATCTGATATTAGCATGCGACAAACAGCTGCAGCCAAAACGGCTTATTTTTTTCTTTCCTTTTGTTAAAACATATGCTACTATATTAGGATAAACCACTGACATAAATAACGATGGACGACGCGTCTCCACTTCCTCCCATTGTACAAAAATGAAGCCAAAATATCCCGGATACGAGCGCTGCCATCTTGCACATTTGGAGCCAGATCGCGAGCAGGGCTCAGCTGTCAATCATGACGTTTCAGCCCCTTTTTTATAGCATCAAATAACTAATTAAAGCTAAACTGATCAGAAAAACGAACACTTGAACAAACATCAGCGTGATAAGAACTATCTAAAATGACAGAAACCATCTTTGGGGAAAATTTATTTAAGGTGTACTTTGAGTTTTTAGTTTGGCCCATGTCCTAGTTGATATCATTGAGGGGGAGAGGTTCATGACCTATACTGCAGCCCACCACCAGGGGGCGATCGAGGCATTTTGGCTATACAGTCAATGGGATAAACCCTTTGAGATGTACCATTTTATTTCAAGTCTTTCCAAACTTTAAACTGTACTGAATAAAATTATGCTATTGATCATTGAGATATTGCTAATAATTCTAATAATTATGAATGAAAAAGTGCTGCAACAATAGTAGATTATATTTAAACTGCTTGAAAATATGTGTTAACAGTCTCTGGCTTTGTTTTGTCATCACTTTCCCACTTAATAACGTGTGAAGAGATCTCTGTCTATAACACACACACACACACACACGCACACACACACACACACACACACACACACACACACACACACACACACACACACACA
>JBBPCS010002135.1:0-13951 GCA_037974645.1 Hollardia meadi
ACACACACACACACACACACACACACACACACACACACACACACACACACACACACACACACACACACACACGCTGAAGGTTCAGTGTACATCAGCCCAGTATAAACCATATCAGTGTGACATATGTTCCTACCAGTGATTTACTTGACTTGTTTGTATTATATATATGTAAACGTGTGTGTTATCATCAGCGTGTGTTAGATTTGACCTCTGACCGACAAAGACTTATTCCTTAAAGATTAAAAAGCGATTGGCTGTTTGATCCATGTATGGATGTCTCTGTGTGTGTGTGTGTCAGATTCTGCAGTCAAAGCACCCTCCGGTCTGCTCGCTGTTTGATCATTCCTTCCTAAGCTTCTGTCCCTGCGGCCAAATGAATAATCCACAAAACTAGCAGCTAATGCAACTTTCATTCAGACACATCTTCAAAGAGACCTCTACCTCGTTTTTTAACACACACTCTTTTCCAGCATCCTCTCTCTCTCTCTCTCTCTCTCTCACCACACACACACACACACACACACACACTGTTATCTCTCCATCTCCCTAATATCTTGATTACTGCTAATAACTAATGCATTAAATGTCTTTTTAAGGGACTTGCATGCATGGTTTGCAGTGGTCTGACTTACATATTTACACTCAAGTGGATGGTTTAATCATTTTAATGATTAAAGGGATGTGCAGCATCCTACAGCGGAGGTTTCCAATGTGGGAGGCGGGCCTCTCCGGGGGGGCTCAATGAATGGAAGTTAAAAAATATTACATTAGTTATTAAAAGGGGATTACATAGAAAAGCCTACATGTGTGCAATATGGTTAAAGAGAGCTCAAAGATAGAGTAGTTTTGTGGAAATTTTACCATTTTTCAGAAACTAAAAGTTATGTCAAACAGCAATAAGAGGCTATTTTGGCTCAACTGTTGAGTGCCTGTGAGGTCCAATAACATAATCACGATCCCCAAAAGCATCCCAGAATTGAGCGAAACTAAGCAAGTATTCAAGGGGAGGTAGGGGTTGGAGGGGGTAGCAGCTTGTGGTACTTATAAGCTTTGACAAAGATTGCGATATCCCTCGTTCCTTTCCCATGAACAAGGCGTGGAATTGCCATTCTCTGGAGTCATCTGCATGTAATGTGCACAATCTGTCTTTTGTACGGCTGCACTTTCACATGAACTTGTATTTTCAAGTTCACATCAATTTTATCAGCAGTTAGAGATTAAATGAATGAGATAAGTGCTTATTGGGGGGTGGGGGGTTGAAATACTTGGATATTATGGATTAAATGCGAATGTATTTTTGCCACGTAGGCAAATCAGTTTGTTTCAATATTACCATTTTCTTTTTCCTTTCATTGTCCCCTTTTCTTCCTTCCTTCCTTAAAACATGTAGAGGGTCACTTGCCCACTAGTTTGAAGATTGTGAAGAAGAGAAACGTGAAGGAAGAGGAGGCATGAGCGAAGGATGAAAAAGAGGGAGGAAGAAAGAAAAGTGAGAGGATGCGACTGAGATGGGAGAGAAGCAAGAGTAACAGATGACAGAGTGAATGTGTGGTAGGAAATTAAACAGACGAATTTGGTTATGCGTGGGAGGAAGCAGCATGGAGATGGACAGAGGAGGGGAGAGGAGATGAAAGAGTGTGATCGGGGGAGGCGGAGGAGTGGGAGAGGAGGAGAGGAGGGGGATGAAGAGGAGGATAAGTCAGAGGACTGCTGAGCTTTTCCTTTTCATTCCCGTCTGCTCGAGATGATGCTCTGTCTGAGCCTGCCGTGCTGCAGAATGACTATGCAGTATCAGCAAGGAGAGAGAGAGAGAGAGAGAGAGAGACAGAAAGAGTGAGAGAGAAGGCAAGAGACAGAAATCAAGAGGGAAAAGAGAGAAAACATGGAGGAACAGAAACAGAGAAAGAGAGAAAGAAATGCACAGGAAGGAGGGAGAGAAGAAGAGGGTGTTACAGGAAGTGACAAATGGTTTGATGAATAAAAAGGACAAAAACAAGAAATGAAAACAGCAGTAAGAATGGAGGAAGAGAGAGAGGGAGATGTATATAAAAAAGGAAAGGAATACAAGGGGAGGGAAAGAGGAGAAGAGACATTTAAGAAAGAGAGAGGGAGTCTGTGGGATAGGAAGATATAAGGAGAATATGGACAAAGAAAGACAGTGAAGAAAGAAAAGGGAAATAAAAGACAGAAGGATAGAAGATGAATAAAATAAGATGAGGGATGGATAGAGGGAAGAGTGAGTGAAGGAAGGTGAGAAGAAGGAATTAAAAGAGGTGGAAATGAAGATATGATGGTGGAGAATGTGGGAGACGGGGCAGGGAGAAAAAGAAGAAAGGATGAAGAATCCGATAGGATGACGGAGAGAAAAGGGGAGGGAAGCCAGGGAGGAAAGAAAAGGTGAGGAGAAGAGCTCTAGATTCAACGTTTCTCAGATTTAAAGTTCAGTTTGAGCCTCTGGGGCAACCGTAGTGTCAGTGTGTGTGTGTGTGTGTGTGTGTGTGTGTAGGCCTATCAACTTCAGTGTAATAACATGTCAGAAACGTATCTATTAGTGTGTTCATTCTGTCTTTGTGTTCATTAACACCCTCAGATGATACGCACACACACACGCGGACACACATGGACACGGAGATGGTGACGTAAGAATAAAGCGGACAGACGCGAAACAAGAAAAAACGGTTGTTCGCACGCACGCACGCACACAATCACGCACGCGCACAGAGCAACATCAGAGTTGCAGTGACTTTCTATCAATAAATCATGAGCGGAGTCATTAAAACGCTGCAGGGGGGAGCACTCGTAAACACTTAACATCTGCAGGCAAAACACACACACACACACACACACACATCTTTTGTCCCCTACCTTCCTCCACAGTGGAGTCGAGCTGGGTGACTTTCACGGCCAGCTGGTCCACTCTCTCCTGCAGGCTGCTCATCCTCAGGTAGAAGCTGTTGGCTTCGTTAAACAGCTCCCCGAAAATGTCCTCCGCATGGCGACCTGGACGGACACAGGGACGCGCACACGCTCAGGTCTCATCTCATGGTTTAATGACATTCTTTCATCCCGGGAAAGTTGACAGAGTACATTCACACTTCGCACATTCGCCAGCTGAGCTCTACCTCACATGTCTGACCTTTAACATTTAGTGAGAGTTAGGGACAGCAGGGAATATGACACAGATATTAGTGGATAATTGATTACAGTACATTTGGTTGGCATTGATCAGTTTTCATGGAGATTTCTTTTGACCCATCTGGGATAAAATTGTGGCTCGAGTTTGTCTCTATTAGTTAGTCTGTATCTTTCAGGCCTGGTGAAGGTTACACTCTGATGTGTGTGTTTTATGAGGAATCCGTTTCCTTCCGCAGAAAAACATCTGGCGAGTTTTTAGGGCTACTCTCACTATCAATTAATCTGCTGATTATGTTCTCTACCCAGAGGCCAATGTGACATATTTAAATGACTTGTTTTGTCTGATCGGCCCAAAACCCGCAAATAATCAATTGAAAAGTGATGTTTAACAAAGAACGACAGGAATTTCTCACTTTTAACTCAAAAACAACAACAAAAAAACAAACGATTAACTGATGATCAAAATAGTTGCAGGTTAATTTTCTGTTGTTAATTTTAAATATTTTACATCGGCATCGCATGTTCGTCTTCCTTGCCCTTGCTATTGTTATGTTTTCTGATACTGCGTCATCTGCCTACGCACATGAACATACAAACGCGACTCATCAACAAGTGCCCTGTAGTGCCTCTAGTGGTCAAAAAGCAAACAGGATTGTTGATTCTGTTCTGTCATTTGTTTATCGAGATGTGAATTATTGATGCCTCCAATCAGGAAGGTTTAGATCCCGTTTTTTTTTTTTCTCCGATTCCTGGCTTAGGTGCCCTTGTGCAAGGCATTTAAACCCCTAATTGCTCCAGTGGAGCTGCATAGTGGCCAACAAGTCAGAGGCACATCACCAGTCCCTGAAAAACCGATCCAAAAATAGCCTGATAAAACAGGAGATGGATGAGGAGAGAAATTCAGAGAGATGGAGGTCAGTCGATGCTGTTCCTCCTCTTCCTCCTCCCTCCGTCTGTCTCACCAGGACAGGCTGCCTCGTGCTGTGCACCTGTCGGACTGAATACTTAAGGGGACCCTTCTGTCTGCGAGTGTGTGTGTGTGTGTGTGATAGACAGCTACAAACATTTAAATGCATTTACTGAAATGTAGAAACGCAGCCTTCCTCAATAACACTGTCACCTCCAAACAAAATTAAATGGGCGCCTGCTGCATACCTTCAAAGTGCCTCCATCTCTTTTCCTCTCTTCTCTGGCTCATCTCTCAGCCCACGACATGACAGATGGAGCAGAGGCAGAGCACTCACTCGTTCATAGTGAGCCGTCGCTGAATTTTTATTTGCGTAGATCCGAAATGTTAATCAAATTTAAACAGCCTGCACTGAGTGATCACAAAAGAAGGTTATGGAGGGTTCATTGATAATGATGCATCTGGACCCTGTATTGACTCATCATTGAATTGGGTTTTTACTGTATGTAAACCCCAATGGCCGAGTCACAATGAGCACTTGGCAGCATGTTTATGTGTTTGTTATTGGATTTCATAAAGACTTATCTTTTTTAACTAGTTAGTTAGAACTTAGCTCTGAATTCATTAGTTTTGGCTTTGACTGCACTTAAAATGCTAAATGCGATACATCTGGATCTGACTGCTCATGACAAATTTGGAGAAACACACTTGATTTTTTTTGCGTAAAATCAAAGTGTGCACATAGCTAAGTCAATCTTGTTCTAGCTGTATGGCTAAGTGCAAATAGGCCTATGTATTTGTAGCTATGCTAGTGATGCAGCTCTCGTGATCTGTCAGAAGCAAATGTTAGCATGCTAACACGCTAAACCAAGATGTATCTTATTACTTAATACAATCAACCCCAACATCTTCCTCCAACAGAGGAAGTTAAATAAAAGCTGATGTTGCAACACAAAATAAGCTGCAATAGCTTCCTCTATTTTGGACTCTACAGCTTTCTGTCCTCTTAAAGTTCAGCACGGTCAAGGTACAAATTTGTGGGTCAAAGTTCACCGAAGTTAAACTCAACACAAATTAAAGACTTTTTTTTGGTGCAATCCCATTAGAATGAATTGAAATCCCAGTGAAATTTCATAGTTTTAGTCAAATTTCAGCTAGTGAAATGCTAAAAATGCAGAAAAATAAATAAATATATATATATATATATATCACTCAAGACAAGCAGTCTGAAAAAAAATAAATAATTAATTCAATATGATTTTAACTAAACTAGTGTACTGCATGTGCAAAACACCAAGAGGACCAGCACTCTAATGCTAACCACAGGATACTCACTCAGACTGCCCAGCTGTTTGATGATGGCCGCCAGGGTGCTGTTGGTAACACACTCCAGTTCACTGGTGACCCCATCTGGTAACGCTCCCCGGCACAAGTGCCTGGGTTCGATGTTCCTCTTCACCAATGGCATGCTGGTCTAATCCTGAAGAAAGACAAAGGGGAGATGATGGGTGAGTCCAACACTGCTAACTGTATCGTTTTATACACAAAACTGTGTCTGAAGCTGCTTGACTGAATTACGCTCTGTATTTTCTGACACATGTAAAATGCTGTGGCTCATTATATAAATTCCCTGGAGAGAAAAAAAAATCAGTGCATCAAGAACATTACAGCTTCGCATTGAAAGATAAAAAAGAAAGAAGAAAGCAGAGGGGGGGAAAAAAAAAACGGTGCTCAGCTGTGAGTCCTGATGGACATGGAGGTGTCATGTCCGCCGCGGGGCGCAGTCGCTCATCACACTGCTTAATGTCAATGCGGCTGGGATGAGCCAAAAGCCAAATGAGCCGGAAAGCAGTTTCTAAATGGTGCTAACGAGGCGCAACTGTAGCCAGACAAACCACAAGGGGTGGAGAGAGAGAGAGAGCGAGAGAGAGAGGGAGACAAAAAGGTGAAAGGATTAGAAGATGAGAGAATGAAAGAGTAAATGATAGAGAGAATGAGAGGGTTAAAAGAGTGATAAGAGGGCAACTGACGGCCAGCGTTAGAGAAGAAATAGGACGTGTTGTAAAAAGAAAGACTGGATCAGTGTGTGAGTGGCCAGGCCACAAGGGAAGAGCTACATATAGATCCAGTATGTTATATGATGTGAGCCAGGTGGGAAATGAATGGGAAGTATTTGTACCCGCAATGATTATTATGTTTGATTTTTAACACTGAAGCAAATAAGTCTATAATCTTAAAAAGGTCAGTTGTGTTACCAAAATGATGGAGAATTAACACCAACATCTGCAGCCATATGGAGCTCTTTAGCCACTTTCAGCTAATGTCTTGGCTCGGCTGAAACACAATGGTTGGTTCAGAGCTGCTCTCATCATTCCCACAGCAAAAAAAACAACAACAACTACTGAGCAACAAACACCAGACAAACATCTAGTCAAACATCTAGCATCTCACAGTTTCTAAAATATAGATAGTTGTTGTACACATTTACGTGTTGGACAACAGCATCTGCCACAAGAATACAGTCCAACATTGTACATCTATACCTTGCCAAATAATACCCATTAAAAAGCATACACACAAGGATGCATAAAGGATGTTGGCCAGCAAACGAAACCTTTCATCTCCCCCCCCCCCAAAAGTTACAGAATCTGTTCGTTTTCGCAGTGAACATTTTAATTGAACTTGTGCAACTTTGGGATTGAAGCAACTCTTGGGTTCAAAGGTGCAACGTCTGAATTGAACTGTGCAACGTTGAGGATTAAGTGTGCGACTTCTGAGCTGAGGCGTGGCATACATTAACGGTCGGAGAAAAATCCCGACTGCTTTGACAGTTGATCATCGAGTCACAGTCCAGAAACGGGCAATGGATACCGATTCGGCATTAACTCTTAGCTGCCCTTTGAAGCAAATTCACCATGACAGACACCGAGGGAGAAAGTGAAGAGGAGAAGTTGGAAAGTGAGTGAGAGCTACTGACACGTGAGTGGAAACTGTTCTCAAACTGGAGTGAACTCGCTATGTGGGACACGCTTGTTATTTTTGGGTCACGATTTTGTGTGTGTGTGTGTGCACATGTGGCACGTGTGTCTCAGAATTAAAGTATGTGTGACTTCTTGGGTGTGTGCGAAAGAGTGTGCATATGTGCATGTGGGAGGTGTGTGTTCCCAGGTCAGTGCTCTGGAAACGGGCCACTCTCGCACTCTCTCCCACGCTTCTAATACAATCACTTTCCACGATGAGAGGAACTAACAATGGACAATGGAAGGTAAACAAAAACAAAATCTGCAACATCATGTCTAAAACTGATTAACACACTCACCAGGCGCGGAATGTCTGCGTGCGTGTTCATGTGCTCTTTAATTTGTTCGTCCAGACTGAACCACACACGCCGTCTTTAATAACAAATGACTAGTTTGTCCTCTTTACGTCTCTCTCACGCTCTCCCCCTCTTCCTCCCTCTAATTGCTTCCGACATTCCGTCACACAAACCACCTCAGATCGTGCTGACTTGTCTTAAGAGTGTGATTGAGCTTCCCTGAGTGTGTGCGTGAGCCGATACGCACCGCCCTCCCTCCAGCTGCTGTAAATAATCTAACACCATGGCTGTTCAATAATACATAAACACTCCTCCTCATCCTCTACCGTTGCCTCAATAACCGCTCTTCGCCTCTTTTTTCTCATCTGTCTGACCCCTCCCCACTTTAAAAAAAAAAAATCACTCTCCTCCACTTTTTTTCCCCCCCTCCGCTCTACATCTTCTCTCCATCTCTGCCTGGTTTCATTAATAAATCATTAAGGGTGAATATCTCTTCATCCCACTCCCAGGTGTCCAACACAGAGTGGGTATTCCCCCTCATCTCTGTGCTGATCTGAGAGAGTGTGTGTGTTTTTGTTCAGTGCAAGATAACGGAGGGGTTGTGTGTGCGGGATGCAGGGCACTTAGTCTGGGTTGTGATGTAGGTTTACATGCGTGAAATGAAGTGGATCCTCCCTCTCTCTGACACACATAGAAGCACACACACACACACACAGCCTTCACTTTGACCCAAAGGGACTCTCCTCGCACAAACCCTTTCAGGTCAGCTGCAGGGCAAAGTGACATCAGCCTGGTCTGCTACGCCCCTGATATAAAGACACTGAAGACAAAGGATTAAAAAGGAAACCCCTGTATGATCCATTAAATTTAGTATTATTTTTATTCAGACTCTGGAGAGCTTAATAAATGTCCTCTTTAACATTTCAGGAAGACTGACTGCATCAGGCCAAAGGTGTTTGCTGGCCTAACATAAACTAAAGCACAAACTGCTGTTTTTATCTCCTCAACACCTCCTGAGATTCGAACAGAAGTTGCGTCATGAAGCACGGCATGGAAAAAAATTCTGCTAATGCGTGCTAATATCTCTGTTGGGGCCTTGCAAGGCTAGGGCTGCTTGATGACCTTGCATTGACCTAAATGATCAAATGATGTCAAATTAAGTTGACTTTAAAGACTTTATACAATAAAGAGTAAAGAATTTTCACATTCATTGATTGAGAAGCAAATTTAACGCCAAGCAGCAAGAATATTTAAGTCACAGTAAGTCTTTTTTTCAGCATGTTGAAGATCATCTACAGCCTTGAAATTTAGACATCTTAAGACATTTTGGGGACCAAAAGATCAAAGGGAAGGAGAAAATCAACCAGGTGTAACAAGAAGGAGACGCGGAAAAAGTGTGTCGTGGATCCGTGGGATGGTTGACATGGCAACGCGCCAAGGAATCCGTTCCGCTGCTCAAAAGTGGAGCTCACCGAAAACAGTATGTAAGGGGACGGGGAGAGACGAAGGAAAAGCGAAAAACAGCAAAGTAGAGAGAGGCGAGGAAGGGCGGACTTCCCTGTGAAAACTACAAACTTTAAATTCTAAGTAGGTCTTTGGAGGATTTATTGTAGTCCGACACATGCACTTTCATACAACATGGGAGAGTTTAGGGCACAGCACAGGGAATACAGAACAGAGGATCTCGTCTCACAGTTCGGGAAGTCAAAAACCTGAAAGGCCGCTTCAGATCAAAGATTCATGACAAGCTGACATCGTTTGAGGACACTGCAGAGAAATGATGCAGTCGCAGAAATTACCCCGTCAGAGGTTGTTAGCCGTCAGCTGTTAGAAGAGGAAAGGACAAAAGTTGCTGAAAGAAAAGGAGGTGGATACTATGGGAAACAGCAGTAAGCTGAAAGTGGAGGCACCGGTTTCCGCTCATTGCTTTGACGTTGATTGGTCAGCTTTGGAAAGCTATCTTGTGCTTCTTCTGCAGGGCAGCTGCCAGAGTTTCGGTTCTTGCTCTCATTTTGGGAAATATGCTCGTTCACTTCTTTTGCCGAGGGTCAGCCGAGAAGATCGATATCGCTTGTTGTTGTATTGTTAGCTTAGCAATAACGCTCCAGGTGGTCACTGCTCCGCTTCATCCTACAGCTGGTACTTCAAAGAAATGACATCAAATGGTAAGATGTATCCATGCTTTCATGCATTCATGTGACAGAAACCACAGGAAGATCATTCTTAATTGATAACGCAATCGTCCACCGGTGATTCCCCTTAAATTTCACTTAAATTGTGAACGTTCCTCTGAAAGGTTAAATGAGGGTAAGGCCCAATTAAAGTATAAAGCATCAGATAAACAAGGGAAGTTTTTCAAACTCTTTCAGTTTTGTCTGAGGTTTGAATAGAGTATGACTGAGCTGAAAACAAGGCACAACAGTTGCAACTTGTGATCATTTCATCGCAGGATCGACTTCCCACAGTAGACACCAGGTTGCTTTTACGCCCACTGAAGGCTAATGTCTAATTGTCTGGGACACCGTCCAAAGTTCACCTCTTGGTCATGGCTGTTTGTCACACTTCTCCATCCTCTGTGTCTATATTTTACACATCTCCCTCTCTCTGCTCCTCCTCATCGGGTTTTGATGGCTGTGGGTATAACAACAGCTGTAATCAGATAAGACTTTATCCTTCTGATGAAAAGCAGACCAGAGCCCGTTTATGAGGAGGTGCTAAGATTATCTCCCCAGAAGATGATCTGGTCTTAAACTCTGCGCAGACATGCAGTCTTCTACTTTGTACTTGTGTTGCTAGAGTCGAGAGCTGAGAACACGTGTTGCTATACTACTGCAACCGACTTCCACAAGAGAGAACTCAGTGACGAGTTGGTGCAGATTACGGTGTCTAATGTTACGTTACACGTTTATACTTTTGAATTGGGTCAAATTCCACTCCGTTCGCCCTGTTAAAGTTACTGCATTGCACTGTGAATACGAATGGACACTTCCCGTATCCGTTTCAAATTAAAAGCTCTTTCACAGGACGGAACTCTTCATTTTTTAAATTTTTTTTAAACAATGCTTTTACTGCGAAACATTTGCAGGAACGTGTTGTAGAAAACTCATCGACCTGCAAGGTTCCAATTCGACTGCCATCTTTTCTCGCGTTGCACGAGTCTTATTCATTGATTTGATGTTAAACTCTAGAAGAAGAAGAGTTCAGTTGAATGGCTGCTGTGAGAAATAAAAATACAATGTGCCACAGTTGTTCTGATGGATTGTGGTGACGCTAATTTCTCATTCATGGGCTCCCATTATGCTCCACTTGGGAGCAGCTGAGTCACTTGCGCCACCCAGTGGTAAAAGTCTGTATACTGGTCTGATCCGTTCTATGGCTCATTATCAGCCGGTTTGAAATTTTTTACACCGGCCTAACCCGAGTATTTTTGGCATATAATTAATTATTTCTGACTGCATGTGCAGTGAACAGATAGAACAGAACAAACGTATTATCCCTGCAGGCGTTCAGGCAAGCATCAACTAATACTATTACTGCTCCGTCTGCTCGGCCATATAAGTACACACACACACACACACACACACACACAATCACCTCACCCACTGTGCTACACCAAGCCTCAGTCTGTTCTGAGAAAGGTTAGCAACCCACCCTCCAGCCTCTCAAACTCACCCCTCCCTTTAATCACAGCCAATTAGCCTTCTACAGTAACGAATGGCAATGACAAGAACTGATTCTTTATGATGATATAATTAGATGATATACTGCATGAGGGGTTAAGTTATATTCCCTCTAATGCGACTGCTAGCTGGTGCTGTATACTGTATAGAAGAGTATGAAAGCTAACGTGACATGCCACATGCGAGCATGTACATTTCAAGGGGTTCTGTGCAGCTTATAGAAGATTAGCTGCACTGTATTTTTATGTCCGTAGAATGAAGGCTGACCAATGCTGTTGAAAGTAAACCTGAAGATCATGTTAACAAAATCTACTTTTTAGTTAAGATGATGGAAAACAGTTTGGTCTGAAGATTTAACCCTGCACTAAAGAGCTGATATCACGCTGGCTAAGAGATTGTTTCCAAAATGTTCTAACAACAAACACTAATTCACTGTGATTAAAACATGAAAATGAACAAAAATTTAACACAAGATTTCGCGATTCCCCCGCATGCTGAAAATTTCTCTAAAACGCATAATTAATAATAGTTAAAATTGAAGTTAAAATCTGTTGAAGCTTTGCTTTTTCAGTCCAGGAACGCTTCCATGTTGAATTTGAAGGTCCTGTATTTATCCTTTTAATTATTTTATTAATTTATTTCTTCATTTTTTACATGGGGGAACCCAACTTTTTATTTCAAGAAATGAAACACAACAAAGTTCAGCAGACCACTTCCAATAGGAAACTATTAGTGCATGGTCATACCAATAATATACTCTCCACAAGCTACAAAATATGCACATTCAGATGTGTCTAGTAATAGTACTACTACTGTGTAAAACATGCAGGCTAATTAGCACAAGCAGCATCGCTCATGTGTGAATAAAGAAGTGAGGCTTATGGATGCTAAGAATAACACTGGAAGGAGAATGTATAATTAAGAGCATTGATGAATTAAAGGCAACATTAATGGAGGATTGGTTCAGTTTGATCATTTGTTCTAGTTTAAGACAACATGCTGTAATAGTGAAATCATATGCACAGGATTTTTTATTTTTCTAAAATACATAACCTTTGGAACGCAACTCATTATTCGCCATCATACATCATACAACCATTTTCACAGGCTAGTACTCCTCTTGATGAGTAAACCGAATTCGCTGCACTCCTGGTGGAATTATGAGCATTGTCTAGCATGGCCGCAATCAGCTCCGTGCCTCAGACGTGCTTGGGGGAATCTGGAGGCTACACTTATCCAACAGGACAACAATCGGACCCAGATGCAGACAGCCAAGGCAGAGCTGGTGCAGTCCGATTTTATTAACACAAAAAGGTAACGGAGAAAAGGCTTGCAAAATGGTGAGACAGGAAGACAGTCCGCACAAGCAACTGTTGCCTGGTCTCGACTGGGAGGAAAAAATGCTGAATTAATGCTGGGAAAAGGCGTTATACATTATAATGACTTACACGTTACACACGCAAGGCACTAAGATGTTCAGAGTGAGGGAAAAAACACAGATTCAAATAGACAAGAGAGGGGAGGATAATGAGGGACAGATGAGACCAATAGGGTGGGAAAGCACAACGGCAGGAAGTAAAGTTACGGACGCAGGAGGATAGTACGTTTTAAAAATAAAGTAGGAAATAACGGCATTCAAACCCTGGTTAGATACTTAAATCCTTGGTTGAGACTTTTGAAGACTATATTTTAGGTTACAGAATAATAGTGAATAAATTGTGTATTATGAGAATTAGCTAAATATATATATATTTTTTATTCTCTAAGATGTCAGTTGTGGATTTTGCCAAACCTGAACACTTTAAATGCCACTGGGAAAAAAAAAAGAGAAAAAGTTTGAAATCCATGTGATATAACAGTGAGGGCTGTAAGTCGAGGCCTGACTGACAGGCAGTGAGAACACTGATATGAAAGCAGGAAAGAGAGCCAGCACAGTGAAACAGAGATAATGTTTTATTCCGAGTCAGGATTACTCCGGTTTCGCTCTGCGGGGGCCGGGAAGCTCTCAGCTTGGTCGTACGCCAAATGTGAGCCAACAAAGACGTCAGTGGATGAAAAGCAGAACAAAGCAGATATTTAAAAAAAAAAAAGAATAATAATAAATAAATAAAAAAGCTGCCTTGTTTTGTTTGATGCCACCAAAATGGCAGAACGCCACTTTTGTTTGATGTTGCTCAAACCAGACTGACGGAGATCATTTCAATTTAAACCGCTACGATTTCAGCTACATCTTCACTCCACCCCACCCCCCCCCCCCCCATTCCAAACACACTCCGACTCTCGCCTCCTTTTCTCCTCCTCTTGAAACTCTATTTTACTCCATCCTAAACTCGCCATCTCACTCAAGCCCCCGCCCCACTCCACTCTTTGATGTATGCATTTGTTGGTGCTCTTGGGTGAGGAGCTATTGTACAAAACGATCACAATTACGATGGCCCTTCCCCCTCTTTTGCACTAATCCTCCCTAAAAACAAATTATGCAAGCCAGAGTGAGGAGAGAGGAGCAGATGAGTGATTTTACACTTGTCTCTTGCTTCTCTTCTCTTTTATTTTTGACTCGGTGGAGTTGTTGTCATGGTTTCTTTGTAAGTATTTTTCATTTCTGGCTGGATAATAAAGTGATCAGAGCAGGACTGAGAAAGACAGAAGAGAGTTTAGATTGGCATGTTCTGCAAAATATCTCAGCCACTTCATGGTCTCCTTTCTTTCTGTGTGTGTGTGTGTGTGTCTTCAGAAACTTTTAACTGGGGGTGAAAGCAGATGAAGTGTTATGAAACAGTCACTTTAATCAGGAGTGAATAAAAGATGTGAGGCAAAAGAGCCAAAGGCACAATAACTCGTACACACACACACACACACACACACACACACACACACACACACACACACACACACACACACACACACACACAC
>JBBPCS010002136.1:0-13951 GCA_037974645.1 Hollardia meadi
CAGAAAGAAACTAATAAAGCAATAATGATTCTGAGTTACCATACAGCCTATAAAAAACATATTAGAAATAAGTGTTTAAACCAACTTTTCCTTTGACGCAATGGACTTTCTCGCTGTCTGTCATTTTCATTCCCTTCACTGATGCCTTCTGCCTCCTGATGGTGGAGCTCACTTTCACCAGGGGAAGATGACACTGCATGCACTAAATGACACAATGTTATGAACAAAAAGAAGAAAGGAAAATATATAAGGAAAATATATATCAGTGATAGGAAACAAAGTACTTAGTACTCAATATATTTAAAATATTTATTTACTCACCTATTTTTACTATCATTTGATCTACTCCATCACTCAAGTAAGGTTCTAGTGAGAGTTGGGAGTACATTCCTGCTTAAAATGGCAGAGGCGCCCCCTTGGATGGTTCTCCAAAACATCAGGGACAATATACACACGTCTTCCCACACAAACACCAATGGCTTAGTGTAGGCCTTTAAGAGTATCTAATTACCCTTATCTGCATTTTGGGATGAGCAGAAATAGAACAAACGATAAGATTTTTTTTTAAACACACACATGTGATAAAGTCATTGCAGTGAGAAAATAACTGTTGACTGACCCTACGACCTATTGCAAGACAACAATTTTAAATTCTAATCACCATGCTGTCAAGGAAAAATGTTTTCATTTATCAGACCCACCTCTCCTTCTCTGGCAGACTAGACCTTCAAAGTTACTATCGGAGAGTTCCTCAGGTTCTTCCTAGGGAAAAAAGTATGTTCTGTTTGATAATCCATCAAGTCAGTGGCAACAGAGAGGTATTTAGTTGTACTTAAAACTAAGTTTGCCTGAAAAACAAAAACAAAAAAACAAATGGCTAAGTGTATTAATATATAGAAGTAGATAAAGCAACAGACATATATTTTGCTTCTAACACATTGAATGCTGGCCATAAATGAATCTGTGTACCATAATATAAAATGTTTACCTGTGCAGGTTTGTGTATTCCTGCAATTATATAGAGGCAAGTGGTTGAACTAATCGAGCCAACTTCTTTTCCACCCCACAAAAAACTGCTAGAGACATTTGGTTTCATAAGTCTTTTGCATCCCTGACTGTACTCAAATAGTCAAATGGGAATGACTGGCCCATAGACAATGCAAATGTTCTTCTGAAAATGGCTGTTATTTCTTCTCTAAGTTGTGCTTCAGACCAGTCAGATGTAAAGGACATCTTCCCAATAAGGCCATCTTGTGCCAATTTTGCTCTTGAGTCTCCTCTGGGTATGTGGAACGTTGATGCTGAAGACAAAGGCAAGCACACAACATCCCTTGTAAAGTGTTTGCAGGCCTTGTTTTTTCTCACAAAACGTGAGTGTATAGCATGCCTTTGAGGGACTGATGGAAGGGGAACCTGAAATGAATGGAAACACATTAACACATACAGGCCCCCGTGCATTACAAGAGATCCATTACAAAGTTTTTAGTTCACAGTTAATGCAGATCAACTAACTGACACTATCATCTACCCATTATGGGGTCTCTCTTCTATTGATCCATTGCTGGTAGCAGGAGAATTGCATGAACCCTGACATCATATCAACAACATATCAGGTGGTTCATCAACTTTTTTTTCTCTTTAAAATTTAGCACTTGAGTTAATTGCCACCTTGATCAAAATTAAACTTACTAATATTATGCCACACACATTTAAAAACCAACTAGCGTTAGCTATAGGTTACATGAGTATATGAAAGCTTACCGAGCAGTATGACGCTCCAGTGGAGGCGGTGGCTGGTTTGTCTGGTCCAGGTGTATTGCTGGTGGAACCCTGAGAAGACATTTACAAAATATGACATTTTCTTTGTATGTGTGTTGTATGATGTCCAGCAGTCTCTGCTGTCTACCGCATAAAGGAAACAATTGTGCTTTGCATCGCTAGCTAGCAAACTGCTAACATTGAATACTATCTATCCACCTTTGTATTAACATATGCTACATGAGTTAAAAAACAAACTTACCGGGTGTTGTGGTGGCTCTACAGTGGATGTTGTCGCTGCCCCTGAAGATGCATTGCTGAAGTTCTGGATTGCCGCCAAAACGGCCCTTCCAGTGTTTTCAGCTAAATCACTGGACATGCTGACATGTTGGCAGGCAAGGAGAGCATTGAGAGAGTGACCGACAGTGGAGTATACAACGGCGGCGGAATAGTGCTGGCCTTCTTAACAACAGACATGACAGCTCACGCAAAAGTGAAGCCATAACATCTCGATCGCCTTCTGGTGGCTGGCCAAACTAGAAAGTACACATCAAATAATTTTTTCCCAAACATGGTTTCTGTCATTTTAGGTAGTTATTATCTCGCTGATGTTTGTTTAAGTGTCCATTTTCCCGATGAGTTTGGTTTTAATTAGTTATTTGATGCTATAAACACATAGTCTGACCACCTCGAGCTTTTATTTTGATACTTCTGTTGACCGGCAGTGTGAATTTGCATATTACCTAATTATTTAGTTTCGCAAATCACCCGTGACATTTAGATTTTACATTTAGATTTAGATTTAACATTTAGATTTAACATTTAGATTTAGATTTAGCATTTAGATTCAACATTTAGATTTAGATTTAACATTTAGATTTAGATTTAACATTTACATTAAACATTTAACATTTAGATTTAACATTTAGATTTAGATTTAACATTTACATTAAACATTTACATTTAGATTTAACATTTAACATTAGATTTAACACATTATATTTAATATATTTTTAAGTTCACAAATATTGCTTTAAATCTGGTGAAAAGTGGCTTAAAAAAATTCACACAACTTCTTTAAATGTTTGGAGCTAAATGTGGTGAAATAAACATTGTTTGGAGCTAAATGTGGTGAAATGTTGCTGTTAATTTCAGCGTGAGCTACTTTACAATCTCCACCCCATAGCCGCTTATCTATTGTAATATGCAAGAAAGAGAAGTAAGGATTCTCTGTTTGACATTTGACCTTCATCCAAATACGGGGTGTGTTTGAGTGAATTTGAAAGATTTGGAGTTCATGACATTAATTTAAGATGGGACTAAATGCGTTTTTGACCAAATATGAAAATAAATAGAAAACAACTGCGGAGTATGACTACAGTAATAGATTTTAGTTCTCTATGCTTTGTTAATTACCAGTTCAGGAATAAGAAGATATTAAAATCTGCATTTCATGCTTTCAATACGGCCTCACAAGAAAGAATTTGTGTCAGTGACTGCCAAGTTAGCATTTAAAAAAAGGGATAATTGAAGTGGTAATTACAACATGTTGGCAGTGAGGTAAAAGAGGTTCTTAGTCATGCTAGCACCATGAATATTGGATGACAATGTAAGTCTTTCAAATGGATTGCCATGAAACCTTATACACACATTCACAGTCCCTAGATGATAAATTCTAATGACTTTAGTGATCCTCTGACTTTTCCTTTAGCAACCCCAGCAAGTCAACAATTTTACTCCTTCAGTGATACATCTCAATGTATTTGATGGATTAGCAACACATTTTGTACAGACATCCATGGTTCCCAGAAAATGTATCCCGTAAGTCCTGAATTTTCCTCTAGCGCCACCATGAGGTTGAAATGCATGCATTGGATGGGATTGACATTCAATATCCAGAGTATGTTTTGTACAAAGATTCATTTATTGCTTTCTTAAGATCCAAAATTCTGGTTATCCAATACTTTGGATTATGCTCAAAGACCTGCCAATCTGATGACATTAGATTCATTTGAAAGTAATTTTTCAGTAATTTTTTGTTAATTGCTGACTTGCAAATGCATAGCCTCCTAATATGCAAAACTCCAATTCAAAAAATATATCTGAAAAACATAAACATAATAGTGCTCTTATATTGAAGATGTTAACATGCTGACATTAGCAATAATATCCACCTTATTCTGGGGGGTGCTACGGTAAAATGATTATAGGTGGAACTTCCAGTGTGATAGCAGAAGTAGCTACTAAGCTACTAAGTCTGAGTGGCGAACCATGGTGACTGACAGACAGCAGCGGTCCTTTTGAAAGTAATTTGCCTTCAATTTAGCAACATATTTAATAGATATTTAACTGAAGTAACTAGCATTTTCTCAAATGTCCTTGTGGAGCTCTGGTACATGTACGAACAACCGTACTAAGCAAAATGTTTGGCTTCTTCAACAGTGTTTTAAACATTCACCCATCAAAACATTGTTTTTGTGTCCAATGGTACAGTTTCCATTGCCTAACTACAGACAAGGAATCAAAAATAATGTGGCTGAAAAACCTAAACTTGAAGAGAACATCCAAAACGCTGTATGAGTGCTCAATTCATTTTGTCAACAAAAAGCCAACGCAGGAAAACCCACATCAAAATTTGTGGTTGGGCTACATCTATGTTCTCACGTTTTAAAGAGGATTAGCAGTCATAGACTCTTAGTCTTGATTATTATCTGTATCCTACAACGTTGCCAAATTTACAATGAATCAACTCAAACAAATGCTTTATTATTAAAACAGGAAATTTAGTATGTTGTAATTTCCCTGTCATTCAATTGTTTTAAAGCTGGATTTGTACATGATGTTTGAGGTTAATGGCAGTCTGCAGGCTGCAGGAGGTGGTCTGTGTCAGCAACAGCATTTCGACATGGTGGCTACCTGTATAGGTTCTGTAGCTAGTGTAGCATAATCCTTCAATGTACAACTATAAAGTAACACAAAGGATCTGACATCAAGATATTTTTTATAAGTTTATGTATATTTTAACATTTCAAGAAGAGCGCAAAGACTTCCTAATAAAGGCCCCAGTCTTTAAAAGACCCCTTTAGGAATCATCATGGATTACTGTATGTATGCAACAATTCCAATACAATATTTTAGCTTTAAATCTGTGTTATCAGTTCCTCAAGGCAGGGTGAAGTATGCTTCACTACACAATGTACAGACACACCACAATGGAATGAAAATATTTGCATTAAAATCACATTCACAGTGAATGCGGCAATAAAAGTGTGATTAACTGACAAACGCATCTATTTGAGTAACAGTATTAGCAGATAAAATTGAGAAAGTTATTAACATTTCTGGGAGCTTTTAGTGCAGTGTGGATCAATTGTTTGATTTTTGTCTTCAGTTTGCTCTTTGGTCTGACTGACTCCATTTACCCGAGGTGAATCAGACTGAGCCCCAGTAGTTATTGTTGCCAGCTCACCACTTAATCATCAGGACCAGTTAGCCTTTGTAGCCTTTAAGGTTTACACTTTTGACCTGTGTGTTTTTTTTTTGTTGCTGACACTGGGAATAAAGTATCTGTATCTTCCAGTCAAGCTTTTCTTCACAACTCTTAACTTTTCATCTTTCTGAGCTTTGTAGAGCAGGTACAGTACATCCTACATATTTAATATACATCTTTGCAAGAACCATCAAGTTACACTCATTTACAAAGACAATTATTAACATTGGACCACCAGCATTCTAGCACCCGTACAGGCACCGCAACGTTCTGTCAGACCGTCATATGTAATGTCATCGATCATGTCCCATAAACAAAATATTGCAGAGTATAGAACAGGATGGTCAACCTTTCAGATGTCCATCGTCCATTTTTTGTCACAGACTACTGATTCTTGTTGAGTGTGGGCCGCGCTGTCCATCAGAGGTGCAGGTCGACCCAACCTGAGGGTCCCATGGTTATGAGAGAGAGAGAGAGAGAGAGAGAGAGAGAATTTGTCTTTTTTAAGGGTTATTGTTTTACTGCTATTCAACAATAAAGAACACCATCTGTTTATTTAGCCTAGTTCTTCCACCTACTGGATACGGAGGAGAAAAAGAAGAGTGAAAAAGCAGCAGATCAGCACCTTGGAAAGCAACCACGGTGCCGCTCTGTTCTTCAAATCTCTTCATCTCTCTTCATCTCTCTTCCAATCATTGTTTTCTAAGTTTAAGCATAAAGTGGCAGCTGTTCTCTCTTTCTCTCTCTAGGGGACATCCACATATATAAAAAATAGAAACAATCAATAAAAATATTATGGATGCGATCACTGCGGTCTATATGGTCACGGTGGTGATCAGACGTATAAATGCTAAATTGGGATAAATTGGGGTTGTAATTCTGGCTTGTAGAGGTGAGTATGTTAGGTCTTGTATATGTGGCCAGAGATGGCGTTTATGTTGGTTAGTGGCCATCATTTTGCTTGCATTGTTTCCTCTTATAGCCACTGTCTGATTAATACTATGGTGCAACATGGAGATAGATAGATAAGATAGATAATGTATATCAGGTGGGTTCTTACAATGACTTCTCATTGATCTGTGTGATTTGTGTTGACACTAATTATTTTTCTTGTCTGCAAAGCGTAGACATGCTGTGTGTTTTTTATGAGACATCAATTTGGTGTTCTCTTCCCTTTTTATACAAGCAGAATGTATTTAAAAACTACCATTGCTTTAAATAAAAATAAGACACTGTCCCCATTCACCAAAACCTCCAACTGTCCATGAGTAGCCCACAAGTTTAGCTGCGAGAAATAAAAATGAATGTTTGCTTGACACAGAGGGAGAGCACTTGGATCAAGACCACTGGCAAAAAACCCTAAATCACTCGGCCAAATGTAATTACACATCTCTCTTCTGAGAGCTCATTATGAAAGTAACAAAAGAGTATATTGTTGGGGAGGTGAGTTATTTTCTTCTCATTTATTATCATTTTGAAATTCTATAATGCTATTATTATTTACCTGCTCTGGAGAATGGGCTGTAATAAATGAATTACTGTTTGCCAAACTGAAAAAAAGAGTTAAGTAGATTCCAAATTAATATGTAAGAGGAGGGAGATGGTGGACCAAAATAGGTTCTCTCATAAAGTTATAATTTTTATGGGGTAATATTGTCCAGAGAGGGCGGACAAGAATAATTCCTCTAGTTAAAAAAAAATGAGCTGACCATACTCCACTGAAAGTTGTGGCTATAAAAACTTGTAATTTGAATGTGAAAAATAATGTTTAAGCAACTTAACGTTTGGAAATTAAATCTATTACTTTGTCATGTTTGTAGGTGACAGTCACCTCCAGGGGACAGGTTTTGCAGTGACACATAAGGAAAATGGTTGCAACATCTATTATTACCACCACACTTATTATTTCATCACTGTTCAGTACTATTTCTAGTCTTGTTTGATCAATCCAGACCAGGTCCAAAGACATTCAAGAGCTGTGTCTTTGGGAGGACTCGTCAGACACGAAGCTTTTTCGTTAAAATATTTCAAAATATAAGAAATTATTAGGAAAAGTTTGATGGCCAACTGTTTTTGGACAAAATGTGATTCAATTTAATGTTTGTAAATTTGAACTGCATTGACTTCCCTTAGGCTACAACATTACTGAAATTGTGAAATTGTTAACAGGAGACTTTCTAGACATTTTCACCTGTAACTTGCTGCTAAATTAACACCACTCTTTCTAGTTTACCTTAGTTATAACTTGCTCTTACACGATGGAAACTTGAGCAAAGATAGCATTATGTCACATGTAGCCATTCTTAGACATTTGCACCATTGAAACTGATGCTTTATTTCTGTTTTGGCTAACATCAGTTTTTTAGTATAAAAGCATTGGTGCTTCCAGTGAACTGCTGCGACCTGAAGACATCAGCAGAACATATGTTTCCTGTGTTACAGGTTGCTGCTGTCCACGGACTCGAATGTTATCATGACGGTCGTTGGTTGGATGGTAATTACCTGGTAACATTAGCTGCGTCGGCCAAAAAAGAACACTGATTTTGCCCAAACTGATATCACGACAAAGCCTGTCACAAAAGATCATGGTACTGCCATCAGGACATTCTGTATGTAAGCGACATTACATACAGAAGTGATCAAAGTTAGGTATGTTACACGAGTTAATGTACGTACATGATAGAGATGAGCGAGTATACCATTATCTGTATCCATGTCCGTACTCGGAACGGGCGAGGTTTAAACTGGAAGTGAGAGTTTCTTGAAGCAGAACTCATTATTTTGAGTATTTCAAGTAAGTTTCTCATCATAATGATCTTTTTTTCCTCATCACAATGGTTTGTGGGCTTTTGTACGTTGCGTAGAAAAGCTATTCGTCAAAATTATTTGGATGTATCACATCCACTGTAGATACAATTTCAGGAGATACGTTAAGAGGAGCCTGTTATGGTTCGACAGTCAATGGTTGTAGTACAGAAACGAAGCGAGCACCTTCTGGGATTTCATTTGGAATGACTAACTGTGTATCGGTCATGATCATTGACTGAATAAATATGGACGACATAGTACGCATCAAATATATTTTTTCCAAAGATGGTTTCTGTCATTTTAGGTAGTTCTTATCACGCTGATGTATGTTCAAGTGTTAATTTTTCTGATCAGTTTGGTTTTAATTAATTATTTGATCCTATAAAAAGGGGTTGAAATGTCATGATTGACAGCTGAGCCCTGCTGACAAGTGAGTCAGCACAAGATGGCAGCACTCGTGTCCGGGATATTTTGCCTTCATTTTTTTTGTACAATGTGCGGAAGTGGAGATGCATCGTCCATCTAGATTATTGTCGAGATAACAGATTTTCAGAATAAGGCAAAATGTCCAGTGTTCTCAACAAATGCATTTTGATTGTTAGAGCACTATTTTACGTTCAGTAGTGTTGCCTTGTGCTAATGACAACTGACATACTGACCTTAAATGCACCAATAGCAACCTTCTCTCGTGGTGTCTGACAGTCCTTAAATTTTTTTATTATTATTAAATATTTTAAAGTTAAAAAGAAATGCACAGGGTTGAATTCTACTTGGTCTTAACTGAGTCCATTTTTTATGGTCTTATTATCTCTGTTATTTGTTAGAATATGGATAGTAGTGCCCATCCCCATGGCAAAGAGCAGCTATGGCAAATATATAACACATATCCAAGGGAGGAGAGGAGGACTTTTTAAAATTGGTCACCCTAGTGTGTGGCGATCCCAACAAGTTTAATAAATCGTTGAAACCTTAGCAGAAATGTGTGTAGAACTGCTGAGGCCAACACTTCTAACTAACGAAGTCTCGCTGAAGGGACACTGAAGGGATCGGTGGAACACATATTTGGGAAGGGAGAGAGAGATTAAGAACAAGAGGTCACCTTTATAGTTACATTATGTGTGTATGGGAGAGGAAGTGGTGTGTGTTACAAACAAAAAGTAGCTGACGTGGCGTTGGATCAACTTTTGTCATCATGTGCCTTTCTGACCTCTTAGTATGGGCAACATTACATTGGTGGTTTCAGAGCAAGAGAGTCTGTGAAAGTTGTCTGAAGGTGTGAGATGCCATTTGATTGTTGGGATGTAATTATTTGTGTGGTGTGAGTCTGGACTATATTTTATTCTTTACTTTAGGTAAAGTGAAATAAGTTATTAGGGTTTAGTTGTTGTAATGTCTGGTGGTGAAGTCAGCTATATATAACAGCTTACATCAGATGGTCACTTAGATTTGGAGGATTGCCAGTAAAGCTACATTATAAAAACTATGAAATGTACTGCCTGCTGATTTTTGCTTCAGAAAAACTCCACTACTGATTTCCTACTCCTGACTGTTTAAAAACCGGTGTTTGCCATGAGTGATTTTTGAGGTTATTTTATATTTAACTTTGAAATACGGAATCCTTAAAAAGTGTTACATTTGACTTTTAAATTTCAAGGCCAAAAAATGTCATAGTAAAGTGTTATTTTAAATTCTTTGAAGATCTCAGATTTTGTGATGATGCCTAGAATCATGATAAATCACATCCATCACTGCAAGTATTGTATAATTGCCTGTATACTAGCTGCAAAAACATTATTATTATTATTATTATTATTATTATTATTATTATTATACTGTTTACAATTGGTATGTAGTTTTGGATTGATGCACAGCATGTACTAATGTCTTAACTGACCCTGCTTAGGCCTGACAAAAGCATTGTTGCATTAATACATGTTCAATACCATGTTGTTTAAAACAATATCTGCATTTTACAGTATTGAAAGTACTGAGGCCATAAACAAAAACAGATCTGATCATAATTCAACCTAAGGCTGCACCGATTGTAACATTATTACAGATGTGTTGACATGTGTTCAGGCTTTTTCTCTACCAGCACTGTGCCCTGGTTGTTATCAAAAAACAAAAGAAAGAATAGTTGTGAGATGTCTCAAGCAGGGTCAAGGGGACGCCATGTCCACCATGACAGAGGACCTAACTTTGACCCAGTCACTCACCCCTTGGATAAGAAGGGACTCCACCCGAACAATGGCCTATTCCCTCAACTTGTGGTCAGGGAAATGCAGCCTGAAGACCAGGCAGAGGCGCAGGAGGAGCTTCCTTCCTCAGGCCATCAGAATTGTTCATGAGGCCTTCATGGTGCCCCTGAGAAAAAACTGCACTCCTGGTTTACTCTCAACATTTTCTTGAAAAATGAATGGACCATTACTGCTGCACTAATGCCATCAGCGTCTGCCAAAAGCACCAAACATCTTCATACACTGAACTGTATCTACTGCATCTAAATCTGCTCCTATATTGTTTATACCAATCAATCAGCGGAGAAATAAACTTGATATTTCACTGCTGGCATAATTGTTTTTATTCAGTTGCTAAACTAGTTTATGTGGCAATATGGTGCCCATTTAAGTGCCAGTTGGATGAAGTGCAAACATAGTTTGATTGTATTAGCCTGGGAACTGATAAGGCCGACCAGTCTTTGAAACTCTTATACATCACACACTCAGCAAGCCAAATTGTTATAGCGGCGGACTCAAAAATTGTGCACTGTCACCAGCTTAAGATGAAACTAGTGACTCCTGTGGGCATATTGAAATGCTGCAGCAGTAGAGAAAAAGAGATATTAGCAAAAGTAAACGCAGGAACACTTCACTTTGAGTTAAGAGTGTAGAGAGCCATTTCCAGGTGCATTTGCATCTAGTTTTTACTGTATATGAAGCCCTTAAAATGAGACTGTAAAACCACCAGTGTTTCAATTTCGTCTTCATTAGTGAGTTACAGGCTAGAAAAGAAGAAAAAACAAACATATATAGGCCACACATTCTAAGGAAAAAGCTGAAATCATGACAAATGATCTCAGATGGGGGTTTTTTGATTTTGTTTTTTTGTAAAATTACACATAAAATACCTCCTGAATGGAAAGACACAGCCGCAATAACTTTAGAGAGCAGATAAATAACAGCAATAACAATGAATCCCACTAGGAATTAAATTTAAGTATATAGAATGAGGAGACAAATCAATCAAACACAATTACAAAAATAATTTCCTTATTTCACGCTCATAAAGTGTGTAGCTACTACTGCAAGTCGGCACTTTTCAAACACACACCTGCTGGACCTGTGAACATACGTGCCAAAGACGGCAGCACCAAAACAAATCACTGTTATGTAAAAATGTTCTAAATCTGTTTTATGTTGTGAGAAAGCTATTGTTAAGGTTTGGTTAGGTTTCGGCAGAAAAAATCTACTTGGTCAAGTTTAGGAAAAGATCATGGTTCAGGTAAAAATTAGAACTTTGTTCAGGCATTATGTTTACAGCAGTAAACATGATATGGTCAGATAATGTGTTGGAATATATTTATTTAATAATTTCATTTTTATATTTGAACTCCAAATTCATTCAAGTCAAGTTTAGCATACGACATCCTCTATCCTTAGACCCTCGATTCAGACAAGAAGAAACTTCAGGAAGAGCAACAGAGGACGGATCCCTCTCAGACAGACATGCAATAGATCTCATTTGTACAGAACAAACCAACATGGTATAATTACAAGTTGGACAATCAGGATGACAAATTCATCAAGAAAGTTCCATGTGCCATCAACAGATCTGCAAACCTGCACCGCATGACCTCCTCTCCACCATGGAGACTTGAAAAAAGGACACACGACTCAAATACACAAGAGGAAATATTGATTTTAGTTAAAATGAAAAATTGTCTGTGTTGTTGGTATGGATAAGCGAGTACATCAGTACTTGTATCTGTCCAACCAGCTTACACAGGAAGTGGGTGTTGCTTAGACTTGACTGGGCGGGACTACCAGAAATTGTTAATTTAAGCTTTGATGTTTTCAATCAGAAGTTGCTATATTTATCATTTGTTAAAAAACAAATTACATAACAGCCTCAGAATCGAGCTTCAGATCAATGTTTTTGATCACAAGAGTAAGAGAACTATTTACAGAACAAGTTTTCTTTAAACATTTCCTTCATCACATGTACGGATATTGACACACTCTACTCGGATTATAAAGTACATTAGGGGTTCTGTAGCAGGTAAGGTCAATCCTTTGTTGTTTGTAGTGAATGAACATGCTTGGTAGTCTGAACTTTAAAATTCTGGCAGCAATATTAAAGTTAGCTTAAGCAAATGAAATGAGCAAATTCGGTGGCATCACCCAAGGATGGTAACAAGCGACGGTAACCAATGACAGTGGAACCAACAAAGTAATGGAATATTAACAGGATAAAAGTCAGCAAATGAGCGCAGATCACAGGCTTTTAAGAGCTGGTATAACTGATGAAGACCGAGATCTCAAATTAGAACCTACAGATTAGATAGTGGACAATAGTAGAAGTCATGAAAGGCTGGGCCATGATGCAAAAGAAAAGGATGGTGATGGTGCCTATCGCAGAGGGAGATGCATCCACTTGGTGTCACTGTGATTGTGAAGGGAATTTAAAAAATAAAACAAGTTTGATGATCACAACCAAACTCTGTGATGGAGATGATGAAACCCCCTCGTAAGCAGGATACCGTCCCTTCCCTGCCGCAGTCAGACTTGAGACCGTCAAAACAAAGGTGACGGTGACAGTTTTAATCTGCAGCCGACCGCTAACAGGCTTTTATCTCAATTCTCAGGAGTCCTGTGATGAAAACTGGCCTCAATGTTCTCTCTGGGTTCGGTCGCCTCTCCATCCTGTTCGCACTTCTCTTCAATCACATTCTTCTTTTCCTTTTCCTTTGGCCTGTTTACTCCATTCTCTCACTCTTTTTCTTTCCCTTTTTCTTCTATTTCTTCATTTCTCCCTTCTGTCTGCAGTCCTCCATAAGATTTTTTTCTTTCACTCTGTCATATCTCTTTTGTTTTCCCTCTCCTTTGTCTCCTTTTTTACCTTGTTTATCAGCCTCCATTTGTGCTAGCTGTTTACTCTCTCATCCTTTGCTCCCTTTGCTTTTTCCTTTCCCTCTTTCTATTATCCTCTTCTCTCAACTTTATATTTACAGTATTTTTTCCACAACCTCTTTTCCTCACTCTCTTTCCTTCAACCTTTTCTCCTCCCTCACACATCCCTACACTGTCCTCTTCCCTCTTACCCTTCCGTTCCCCCCTCTTCCTCCCTCTTTCCACTTTTACCATCTTTCCTACATATCTTTCACACTCAAAATGTTGCCATTATGCCCAAATTGAAAATGCTCATAAAAGCATCTCTTCCTCTTTTCTGCTCTTCTCTTTCTTCCTTCCTTGTCTTGTTAGGCTTCAGCAGACTTGATCAAACAGCCTAACTGCACCAACTCTTTAACCAATCTATGCTGTCACTCCTGCCCACTCAGACCTGCTCACCCCTCCTCAGGCACTGAGAATGTGCCTGTGTGTGAGTTTATACGGGTGACTGGAGACATGATGTTATTTAATGACACAACAAGATTGGACAGTGTTCATATCTACTTCAGTGTGTTAGTGAGTGTGGCGCGAGTGTGTTAAAATGAGTATGCCTGCGGTTGCCAGTGCGAGTGAGACGCTTCTAGCTATTTCTGCAAAGGTTAATGAAGAACTGCTTCAAGCCTTCTTTCTGCACACCAGAGAGAAAGAGAAAAGGAAGAGAGAGAGAGAGAGAGAGAGAGAGAGAGAGAGAGAGAGAGAGAGAGAGAGAGAGAGAGAGAGAGAGAGA